>PVJX010005099.1:0-88243 GCA_004027295.1 Dolichotis patagonum
AATGTTTTTTCTTCAAAACAGCTGTTCATATCATCACGTATGATATAGTCAAACAAAACAGGATAAAACCATTCCAACTGATGATTGAAAACTTTGAAAGACTTTAAAGCTATGAGATGGGGACTCATGCTTACCATAAAGTCTTATATACTCTTATCAAATCTCATACTAGGGAGACTATATGGTATTTACCCTTGTGAGTTTGGTTTATTTCGCTTAAGAGAATGGTCCCAAGTCGTGTCCATTTATTTATAAACATCAATAAATTTTACAACATTTGAATACTTCCTGCTACCATGTTAGGAATTTTTATTTTCTTTAAATAAATCCCTTGATGGGCCAGGGATTTAGCTCAGTGGGATAAGAGCCTGGTGATCGTGAGGTCGTGAGTTCGATCCAGGTACCAAAAAAAATAAATCCCTTGGAAGGCTTATAGTCTGATTAAATTCATATAACCTTCATTTTCTATAACTGAGAAAACAGATGTAAAAATCCTGAGAAAAATGCTTGATAAATGGTAAGCAGGAATAAATGTCACCTGTATGGTGTTAGAGACAAGTGCTTCTTATATGTGTTAAATTCAGTTTAACTTCCTGCCTCTCTCTGTCTAAAAGATAAGTGATGCAATGTAGCTAATTGCCAAGTTTAAGAAAATTTTGACACTAGGCATGGTGAATACAGCTTTCGCTTTCTCCTCTTGAAATTGAAGCGCAATCAGGAAGGCTAACCTTGCTGTGTCTAAGTCAGCCTAATTCCAGCTTTCTTCCACACACCCCTTGGCTTTACATTAAGCTGCAACATTCAGTTTACTCACCATCAGTAATAAGGGTGCTATTTTGACTTCTATTTGCCACCCCCTTTTAAATTTATCAGTTTGTTCGGAATTACAATAGGGATTTTGTTGAATTATAAATTTATTCCTGGTATCTAAGGCTGACTGAGCCAGAGAAACATACAATGAATACTATGACCAGATATTGAGTAAAATAAACACAGCACTGAAATAATGAAATGGAAGGACTAAATGAGGGCATTAATTCTAACATATAAATATACAGTTTGAGTCTAAGTGGGCTACTAAAACAGAAATGTTAAGGAATAATAATTATGATAAAAACGTGTGAATGCCAAGTAAACTAATTTTTCTTAATGAAAGAAGAAAAATATTAAATGAAGAAAAATCCACTTTACCAGTTTAGGATGTCAAACTTTAATCTCTAGTGCCCTGACTAGCTTTTAATTTAATCAAATTCTGAATGAAAGTGCATGAAAACAAATAAATATTAACAGATTAGAGAAAATTAACATACCTCAGGACAACCATGAGATTCCCTGCTTCTGTGTTCAAGGCTTAAACATTAAAAAAAAAAATAGCATTTATTTAAATGCAAACAAAGAATGCACTTAAAGATAACTGTGGCGACTCAGCTATTTTAATATAGTATCCCTAAGATATATTACTCCCACACAACATTAATAACTTTTTATATAAAAATAAGATGCCAAAAAAATTAGATGGAACAGCTATAGTTTCAAAAATTTTAAAGCCTAAATGTTACCAATATGAATAAAACAACTAATTCTCTAAATTATTTTCACTTGGAGTGTTTTAAAGTGCATGAAGACATAAAAGGACTTTTCAATTTCTTTTATTCTTAAAAGAATCAGTAAAGATTATCAGTAGTAAACTGTCAAAGAATGCTCCAATTTTGAATGATTTAAAAATACGTATTACTTTTATTTACTCCTAATGAATCTTTGTGAATTATATTCTGAAATAAATTTATTCTTTCAGAGCTCTGTTTAACAAATGCCTGATATTTGAAACTTTAATTATAAAGAAAACACACTTCCCAGAATCCTTGGTTAGAACCCAGGTTTTATCTTGCATGTTATATGTTCAAATAACATGTGATACACACTTTAAGCTATTTATAAACTGGGCTCTTTTCATTTATTAATAAAAATAAAGAGTAACATCAGAGCTGGATTTTTACCATATTTTTAAATTCATAAATATCACATTTCTACAAGTTTAAAGATGAATCACATAGATGCATAATAAAGTAATCAGAGCCTATGACTAGTCAAGTTTCTTTTTTCACCCAAGTAATTACTATATATTAATGGCTGAAATTATGTCAAATGATTATATTTTTAAAAAATTAACCCTGGGCTGGGGATTTAGCTCAGTGGCATAAGTGCCTGCCTTGCAAGCGTGCGGTTGTGAGTTGGATTCCCAGTACCAAAAAACAAAACAAAACAAAAAAATTAACCCTGTATTATAAATATTGAAATTACTTCCAAATCCCACATAAAAATTTAACTTACCAAAATATTCCTGAACAACCATCACATACAAATGGAAGAAAATCTAAAATTGGAAGAAATAGGGTAAGTACTGGTCAGTATCTGCTTTTGATTTACTTTTCTTATGGAAAAAGAATCTTAAGGGGATATAGTACAGTACATACATCTTATAAGATTGGTCCTCCTTTGCAGAAGACCTTCTCTTTTTGACCAATTTTATAATATATCGCCACATAATCATTATTAAGCAAAAGTCATGACAACTTTATTATAAACTCTGGAAAGAAGTGCCAATAGGAAGTGCCAACAGGAGACAGATGTTACTTGTAGTGGCTTTATTTGATATGAAAAGAAGTTTTGATGGCATTTTTCTCCTTCTTTTCTTTTTCTTTCTTTTCCTTGTATTTCCAGGATTTACTAGATGTTCTTTCTGAAGATTTTATATTGTAAAAAACTCTGCATTTGGAGGAAAAACAAAATCACAAACCTGGGGATTTAATTTTGATTTTACTGCTTACTAATTAAGTTCTATTAAGTCAGTTACTTAACAGTAAAGTTTTGAAGAGATATATACATTATATGTAGTAAGATACAGTATGTAGTATATGTGACTGTATGTAACTCTATGTAATATATATACAATATTTATTATATATTATATATTATATATTATATATTATATATTATATATTATATATTATATATTATATATTATATATTATATATTATATATTATATATTATATATAAAATCTCCCTCTCCATGCATGTTATACATACATACCCCAAAACTAAAACTCTATTAGCTAGTACAGAGAAGTAAATACATACATACATACATACACAAAGCATAAAGCATGTGTATATATGCTTAGATAAGAGGTATGCATATGTATATATAGATCGCTATGCTGTGGGCCACATCTACCTCAGCAGGTAATTATAAAAGCCGAGTATGTGTAAAATACCAGAATAACAATATGGCAACTAAAATTAGTAATGAATAATTATGACAATTAACTTTTTTTGAATATGCTCAACTCCAGAATACACCAGGGAGATATGCTTTCAAAAAGATTCCAGAAATTCAATAAAGGGACTGATACTTCAAAGTTAACTGTTGAACTATTTCCTTGTGGTTGATAAACAGCTACTAGGACCAAGCAACTAGATCTCACTCTATGAGGTATCTTAACCCAAGATAGATTGTATTTTAACCACAGGGTATCCCTGGGTAATCATGCTTGCAGAATAAGAGAGTCTAAATAATTCTTCCTTTATATAGAAGTGGGTTTGATAGACTGTCAGTGTTGCTATTAAAGCATGCCTGTTCACGGAGCTTCAGTTCCGTACTGAGACATTAAGTATATATCAGGAACAAGGCAAAGATACCTACTCTACTCTCTCCACTTTTATTCAGTATAGTCCTTAAAAAATCTATTCCATTCAATTCTGCTCTGCTCTGCTCTACTCTATTCTATTTTTGGTGCAGGAAACTGAACTTACAACCTCGTGCTTGCCAGGCAGGCACGGTGCTGCTGAGCCACATCTTAGGCCCAGTCCTTACAATTTTAGCTGGAACCATCAAGCAAGAGAAAAAAAACTAAAAAGACACAAGTAGGAAAAGAAGTTAAATTATCCTAGTTTCCAGATGATACGATCTTAACTTAGAAAATCCTAAGGATTCTACCAAAAGATTTTTAGAGATGATAAATGAACCCAGCCATGTCGTAGGATATACAATCAATGTTATAAATCAGTAACTTTAGTATATGTTAATAATGGGCTTCTTGAGAAAAAAGTCAGAAAAAAATTCCACCCACAAGAGTTTCAAGTAAAATACTTAAGAAATTAATCCAATCACTGAGGTGAAAAACCTCTACAATGAAAATTTCGTAACACAGAAGAAATTAAAGACACCAGAAGATGGAAAGATCTCCTATGTTCATGAATTGGCAAAATTAATATTGTCAAAGTGGCTATATGACCAAAAGCAATCTACAGATTCAATGAGATCTCCTCAAAATATCAATGACATTCTTCACAAAAATAGAAAAAAATACTAAAATTTGTGTGGAAATACAAACGATCCAGAATAGCTAAAACAATGCTAAAAAAAGCAAGATTGGAAACATCACAATACTTGATTTCAAATCATAATACAAAGCCACAAAGACAAAAGTTGCATGGAATTGGAGCAAAAAAGGACAAACACATCAGCAGAACAGAATAGAGAACACTGAATAGAATGGCAACTACAGCCAGCTGATTCCGGACAAAGGACCCCCCCGCCCAAAAAAAAAAATACCCTGGGTAAAAGACAGCCTCTTTAGCAAATAATGCTGGAAAAACTAAAAGATTGAAATTAGATCCCTTTTTCTAACCTGGTTCAAAAGTCAATTCAAAATGAATAAAAGGTCTGAATATAAGACCTACATCTTTGAAAGTGCTACAACAAAACACAGAAGAAACAGTTAAAGCCATAAGCACAAAGAACTCCTGAATAGGATTTCAATAGCACAGGAAATAACAGAATCAACAAATGGACCACAGCAAATTAAAAAGTTTCTGCACAGCAAGGAAAAATAATTGACAGAGCAAAGAAACAGCCCACAGTATAAGAGAAAATTTTTACCAACTACACTTCCAACACAGGATTAATATGTAGAATATATAAAGAATTCAAAAAATGTAATACCTAAAAAATCAAATAGTCCAACTGATAAACAGGCAAATGGACTGAACAGACAATACTCAAAAGAAGTTCAAACAGTAAGTACGTGAAAAAAACTTTTGACATCTTTAGTCATTAGGGATGTACATATCAAAACTACACTGAAGTTGGGCATCGTGGCATATGCCTGTAATTCCAGCACTTAGGAGGCTGAGGTAGGAGGACTGCCACAAGTTTAAGGCCACCCTGGACCACATAGTGGGAGTTCAAGGCCAGCCCAAACATAGCAAGGCCCTGTCTCAAAAACCAATCAACCAACCAACCAACCAAACAACCAACCAACCAATAAACCAATACTTTGAGATTCCATTTAAACCCAGTCTTGATGGCTGGCATTAATAATGCACAAGACCATAAACGGTGAGGATGCTGGTGGGGGTGTCTATGCTGCTGGTTGGAATGTATATCAGTAGAGCCTCTATGGAAGTCAGTATGGAGGTTCCTCGATAAAATCAGACCCATCATTTGATCCAGCCATATCACTACTAGATATATACCTGAAACCATAGTCAGCGTACAATAAAGATGCCAAGTTTTACTGTGGCGTAGTTCACAATAACAAATATATGGAACCAGCCTACGTACCCATCAACAGATGGATAAATAAAGAAAATGTGGTATATCTAGAAATAGAATATTATTATTCAGTCACAATGAAGAATGAAATTCTCTCCTTTGCAGGAAATGGATGGATCTGGACTTACCACTTGAGTCACATAAAGCCAGACTCAGACAAACAAAGAATGCATGTTCACTCTAATATGTAGACTCTAAAAAAGATAAGAAAATAGCAAGGAATCTATTATTAAACCAAAAGAAAGGAGTAAGAGGGAGGGGAGGGGACTAGGCAAGAAAAAGGGTGTGAGGGTGGGTAATGGGAGGATGGCTACAAACAAAACAAACTTACTGAAATCCTCAGTAAGTGCCTCAAAATAGGGAAAATAGGGGGAGGGTCGGGTAAGAGTTATGATGCAGGTTGGAGAAAATAGTAAAAGCATATCATCTCCATGTACAAACCTGCCAAAATGAAACCCATTAATCCATATAGCCAATAAAAGAGATAAAAAGTTACATATTTCAATACGAGACACTGAAGCAGGTACTATTTGGCAAAGCTTGTCATTTTCAATATGTAAAACAGTACATACTTGAGTCTTTTGGTAAATAAGTAAATATTAAATGCAAACCTGGGGAATCCAGGGGCAAGTGCTAAAATTAAGATAATTTCCTAACTCCTGACATCATTCTTTTATTCATCCAGGAGCTAGATGAAATTTAGGATATTCCATTTAACTTTATTACACTGATCCAAAAGAGATCTGTCATATTTTTACACTAAAGGTATGTGAAGTGGGAAAGGAAGACAAATTATATCACAGATGGTAGGTAATATTTTTAAATCCACTAAAGAAAACCAGGCACACCAGATATACAAACCTATAGTCAAAACCCAGATGGCTAAGCTTCAGTAAGGAAAGACTGCAAGAAAACAAGCTTGTTACCTGCTGAGTGGCTGGTGATTACAGGTAATAGTGAAAGACACATCTACAGAACATTATGAGTAACAAGAACCTAGCAAGGATTATGTCACCTGACCTTTTGGTCATGCCCACGGTATCTAATAAATTATGACCCTCACACTGAATCAGGGCTAAACCTCCAAGTCTTTTCAACACACTGATTCAGGAACTTGCTACTGATGCCTAAAGTTGCTGGGCAGATGGAACTCATTTGCCACCTTATGCAAACATCTGGAGTGAAACCTAGTACCAAAGACTAAGTAGTCTCAGTGAGTCCGATGCTGTAAGAATCCCTGTTACAGGAATAGTGCATGCTGAAGCCTCCACCACTCTACCCGGGCTGTGTGTATTACAAGATAACTGTTCAATGGAGAGAGACTATCACCAGTCTCAGCGCTCTCTAGAATAAAGCTTACTAGTCTTAAAAAGCTCTTCTGTTTAAAAAACCGTAGTTTACAGTCTTATGTGGGTTCAGTACCAAAATAATGCTTTATCAGTATTTGTTCAAACAATGATAATCAGGATCAAAGAATGAGCAGGAAGAGAATAATGATTATCAGGGCATAATGAAGTTTGAGGATGATGACCCCTTTGAGAATCTGATAAAGTGGTTGTCACAAAAACTAATCTGAGGCTGTGAACACCAGGTCTAAATACCAAACTCCTTCATCTGATATGAGTAAAAAAATGAGTAAACAGTTTTGGAAAGTGGCCCGTCGACGGCAGCAGAAGTGGGCCAGACGGGAATCTAGGTCTCCGGGACCTAAACCTCTTGTTTCCGGAGCCCACGGGAGCTCATCATGAGAAACGAGTGCGGGCTCCAGGACCCAGCAGTGCGCGCGGTGGCCTTCTCCGGCCAGGTGCACAAACTACACTGAACTCAGGGTCCTTTTGCAGAAACTGCGAGGAGACCATTGGGACTACAAGTTTCTTCCAAAGGTACAGAGGGAGCAAAAACCACAAAAAACACCAACACGCTCCTATCCCGGAGGGACGCACCAGACCCGGTCCTCAGACTCCGTGCCCCTGGCGGCCTCCCCTCACCCGCGCCACCATCCGTGGTGCAAGAGCAAGGGCTCGTTCTCCCGCGGCCGGGGTGGGCACTGGGGCATCACCTCGCTGCCTGCAGTGCTCCACCTGGCAGTGCTGCCCGATGTCCAGCTCCGCCATCTTTCCAGCGCCGCGAGGAGCCGGGCCGAACCAAGGGACGGGGCAGCATTGCTCGCGCGGCGCCTGCTGGGAGTGGGGACGGCCCGGGGGTAGGGCCTGCAGGTGGGGGCGGGGCTAGGACCGGAAGTTGCCCAAAGGCAGAAGCCGAAGTAGTATCCAGGTGTCCTGTTCCTGGACGCCAGCACAGAAGCCAGCACGGAGGCAGTAGCTTCTGAGTGCTTTTCTTGGAGCTGAAGTTCTCTCGTCCTGTTCTTAGGAAAACTTTGCCCTTCTGGAATATTGAGTCCCGCGGGTTTGGGCGTGCAGCCGCCGGAATCAGGAATGACCTTAGACGAATTTAAAAAATTAATGGGGTTGGAGATAAAGCTCAGCGGCGCAGCGCATGCCTGGCAAACACGAAGTCCTCGGTTCGATTCCAGATATCAAAAGAAAAAAACAATAGTATGACTGCAGAAATCAGCACAGTACTGGGCACAAAAAGTTGCAAGAATCAAGTAAGAGATACTGCGTATTCAGTCCCTGATTCATCGTGCACTAATTCACTATGATTTGTTTGAAGTACATGTCTGTGCAGTGGAGTCATTAAGGCTTAAAAAAAAGGCTTGTTTTTCTCGTCTTTAAAATTTTTTTTTCGTAGAAAGACAACCCTTGAGGTTTCGAGTGAGTACCAAGCACATAAGGTTCCTAGGTTTGCGCAGATTCTTTTAGCACTACCGGAAGGAAACTGGCGATTCCTCCATCTTGTGCCAGATGAGCCACAGCACAGGTATTGAGGAGGGAGAGGCTTTGGAGGTGGAGTAAAAAAGATGCCATTTCACTAGCGTGACACCAAACACCAGTCAGAGGAGATGAGGGACAACTATCCTCGTGACAGAAAATAGAGAACTATTTGGCCCTATATAACTTTGAGGCATCCCAAATCAGTATCTGTTGAAGAAGACAGAAAAGTGGAACTGGGAAACAGGAATCGATATTTCAGAATTTAAGATTTTTTAAATGTTGGAATTCCTTGAGTCTCTGGAAAAACTAAATTTTTGGAGCTTAGCTGTTTTGGAGTGTTTGTCTATTTTGCTGAGAAAACTAGTTCATGGAAGCTATAAGATTTGTGAAAATTAGCAGAAAAGCTAAGACTAAAATTCAAGTACTGTATCAAAGACTTCTTGAAACTAAGGATCAGTGACCTACTGGGATTCTCTATGTTGTATTTAGCTAATCCAGTCAATCAATAGAGGTTTTCTAGATATGTATTTGGATGTTGTAGATAGGTGGCAAATACATATTTTATCAGTCCAAATATAATGGAAATATTTTTATTTTGTCAGTTCTTAGAGACCTAATGGAATGTTAGGTGATTAAAGTTGTCAAGATTGAAGTTACTAGCGCTCCCATTTTTAGACCTTTTGCAGATTTCTCCTCTAGGTGCCACTGAAACATACTTATTTCCCCATAATTTGTTTTCAATTTTAATTCATCAATCTATATCCTCATACAAGTGAAATTCTTATGACTTCCATATAAAGATTACAATACTCCATGTACCCTGAGAACTTTATTTGAAACTAAGGTCTCTGTTACAAGTATCCACTTAATGTTATTTGTCATGTAAAACTTTAGTCCAAAATGGAATGTTTTCTTCATCATATAACCCCCTCTAGCAAAAGCAGACTACCATATTTGAAATAATAGATTCATTTTTCACCTCTCCTTTCTTACTGTCTCCTGGGCATAGTCATTAAACATTTTCAATTCTGCTTCAGAGATGGCTCTTAAATCTGTACTTTTGCATTTCTCTGGTTACCCCTCCTCCCAAAACCCTGCATTTTCTCACCTATCATCATCTCACTGTTACAAAATTCTTGCCACTCCAAAGATTTTTGCAATCTGACCTCCATCCTATTCTCCACCCTCAGTAATAACCACTTTTACAAACTCCCTCCTCTGTTTCCTATGTATACCTCTATTTTGGTAAATGCTTTTGCACCTGCCTTTCTTTTTCACTAGAATGTTCTCTATACCAGTATTTCCCAAATTTTCTTGAAAATAAGAAGCAAGCAAAGTTTTCATTAATAAATAAATACTTGTAGTTCTTTCTGGGTCTAATTTAGAGGGTCTGGAATGGTTCTGGGAAGCTGCATTTTTAACACATAGTCTCAAATTTATTTTTATCAGCTAAGTTTAGGAAACACTTTTGTCTCTTACTCCACCTTCAAGATGTAACTTGGGGATTTAGCCCAGTGGAGTAAGCACATGCCTGTCAAGCCCCAGGTCATGAGTTCGACCCCTGGTACTGCAAAAAAAAAGTTTAAAAATGATGTAATTCTTTTACCCCTTTGATATAGGGGAATGAAACTCCCGACCTACTATGTCCAGTATGAGTTCATGTTCCGTAAAATTGAAGAATGAATTTTAGGAACAGTGGAGGTTCAGAGTAGAATATATTTATTGAGAGAAAGAAAGCTTCTCTCTGAGAGAGACAGAAAGGGTCCTGAGTGGGTTACCAAAGACTTCTTTTCCAGGGACTTTTATAGAGCAAAATCATGGGGTAAGATGGGTTTAAGGTGGGGAAAACTGGGAACTCACGAGGTGGGTGTAAGGTATTACAGAACTATGGTTAACCAGTAAGATTAACTGTTCAGATAAAATTGATTACATAAGGGACAAATGGGGACGCGAATCACATAGAAAGTAGAAAGCAGGCATTCTTAACAGCAGCGACTCTTCCCTAGGGGGTTGGGATGGTGACTCCTTGTTTGATCTTTTGTCTTGAGGCCTGGCCCACAGCAGGCATGATATCTGGACTTCTGCACTGGCTCCTTCGAGGACCCAGCCCTGTCTCACTGCCTATAGTATTTCTAACTAAGTCTGCTGCCTGTAACACCTTCGTCTGGGAAGGCTTTCAGAAGACATGGGCAAAATTGGTCCTCTAGGATAGCAGCTCTCTGCTCTAGTAGCACTTGCTACTTTTCTTATCACCACTAACCTGGTTGTATTGTTGCAGCAGCTGAGTTAGTTAGAAATGTTATAGGCAGTCAGACAGGGCTGGGTCCTTGATAGAGCCAATGCAGAAGTCCAGATATCTTACAACTATGGAGAGACAGACACCTCCTGCTGCTGGCCAGGCCTCAAGACAAAGGATCAAACAAATGCATCAACATCCTAAGGACTGATATTCTAAATAGTTCCCTGTCACCCTGAGGAAGCCAGGAGTCACCATTCCAACCAAGGGAAGAGTCATGGCTCTCTAAGAATGCCCTCTTTCTATGTGACTTGCTTCCCCATTTACCTGAACTATTAATCTTATTGGCTAACTATAGTTATGTCTCACCTTCTGCCCATCTGTCTTGTGAGTTTCCAGTTTTCCCCCACCTTAAACCCATCTTGCCCCATCATTTTGTTCTATAAAAGTCCCTAGAAATGACAGAATCTTTGGCAACATGCTCAGGACCCTTTCTGTCTCTCTCAGACAGAAGCTTTTTTTCTCTCAATAAATATATTCTACACTTAACCTCTGTTGTTCCTAAAATTTATTCTGCGATTTTAGAGAACACGAACTCATACCAGACATAGTAGGTCGGGAGTTTCATTCCCCTATATCAGTATTATAATTTATTTGCTTCACGCCCCAATTTTTTCCCAGTGGCTTTTATTAGCAATGAAATAAATCTGCTCTAAGGTCAATTCAGCAATCCACTACATAGAACCTTCTGTATAGCAAATATTCTATGTCGGATACAGAATTGAATGGTTCTGTATCAGACATGGTTTCTGGCTTCAAGGAGCTCACATAGGCTAAAATTGATTGTTTTGGGTTAGCATTTAAAATCTTTCAACTCTTGGCCCAATGCACTGTTTTCTTACTGTCTTTCAAAGGCCTCTTCATACTGTGTTTCTCTCAGTCTCAGGTCTTTTGAACCTGCTGTTTCTGCCACTTGGAATGCTCTTCCCTTTTCTACTTCAGCTTGTCCATTTCCTCTTTTCCTCTGGTTGTCACTTCAAGCATCTTTAGCTTAAGAAATTCTTTTTCTCTCTGCCTAGAACAAATCCTGCCATTAGTACTTTCACTTTGTATCTTTTTCAAAGCATTAGTCCCAGACTTGATTTGCATTTATTTGTGTGATTGTTTAATGTTTGTTCCCCCTCTAAGCTACAAGCCTAAGGAAGATAGAAATGTGCCTGTTTTTCCTGTCCTTTGTATTATAATTGCCCTGAGCCTATTTTTCAGCAAGAAATATTTTAAATTCTTTTATTCACTGGCTTTTGAATTATTACAGGTTTCAAATACTGCTCCAGCTGCCTTACCTTTGTGTCTTTCAGCTGTTCCATTTGCTTTGAAATATCGTTTCACCCATCTTACAAATCAAATTTCTACCTATCCTTGAGGGTGAACTTCAGATGTTACCACTTTTCTAGGACTTTCCTTCATTTTTTTTTTTTTTTTACTATAATGAAATCACTCTTTCTTTCAGATTTTTTTGTTTTATTTGTACTGCTTATTAAAGTTGGTCATCTCCAAATTTTATTACAGTTATTATTATGAACATCTTCTCCCTTACTAGATTATATGTTTACAGCCTTATAATTGAGCCGATCTTTCATTCATTGGTGAATTTTTTTTCGATTTATCACAGTGCTGTTAGGCCTTGTGAGAAACACTTGTTATAAATCTATGAAATAACTAACTGATACTTAGATTTCTGCTCCATACCTGAAGCATCATTTCCCCAAGGTATTAGAATGGAAAAGTGATCACAATCTAACCAGCTGGAAGAGTAATGAGGCTATTCACTGGAGACCTGTAAACACAGGAGATATATACAAGAATGCTCAGAATAGCTGTTTCTTACAGTACAAACTCAAAATCAGCCAAATGCTCACCAACAACAAAAAAGTTAAATCATGGTATAGTCAAACCACATCATCCTTTACCATGGTAAAAACTATGTAGTTATAACTGCACATAAGAACGTTGATGAAACTTAAAGATGTAGCACTATGTGGAAAACCAAACCCAAAGAGTACATAGTATATAATTCCACTTAAATAAAGTTCCAAAAGGCATAGTTAAATTGTTAGGGATCACTGCAGTGTAGTGTGCCTATAAGAAAATCAGGAAAACAGCTAGTGTGCAAGAGAGAAGGGTGAGTAGCTGGAATGACAGCTGTGGTGTGAGGAAGGGACTTTTGGAAAATATGCATGGTGTGACAGGGGGACTTCTGTGAGGTTGGCAATGCCTTGTTTTGAGATCAAGACTGTAGTTATGTTGGTATTCTCTGTGCAACTCTTCTTTAACGTCTCTGCAGTCATGGACTATGATATCTTTAAATCTTCTGGGAAAGATATCTAGAAAAGGAATAGCTAGGTCACATGGAATTTCTATTTTTAGTTATTTGATGACTCTCCACACTGATTTGCCTGGTGGCTGTTCCACTTCACACTCCCATTAACAAGGAAGAAGCCCCCGCACCCATGCAGACTCACTAGCATTTGTTACTGGTTGATTTCTTGATGATAGCTATTCTAACTGGAGTGGGAAGGAATATTGTTTCAGTTTGCCTTTTTTGAATGGCCAGCAATGTTGAACAGTTTTTCATGTATGTATTGGCCACTTGTATTTCATCTGAGAAGTGTTTGTTCATTTCAGGTGCCCATGTTTCTGTTGGTTCTTTAAATCTGGGAAGGAGGTCTAATTTTTTTGAGTTCTATATATATTCTAGAAATTAGTCTTTTGTCTGAGGAGTACCTGGCAACTTTTTCTTCCCATTCTGCCATAGTTCTATTTCCTAAAACCATTCTAGAAGTTTTCTTTCAACAGTGTTTTATAAGGAGTAATCAAAAGTTTAGTGAATGCTGCTGCTGAGAGCCAGCCAGTGGAAAGGATTGTAAAAAGTATTATGGTATGTCCTTAAATTAAAGAGCAAAATAAAAGATAGATGATGGGAAACAGGGAGCTAGAACCTTTACAAAAAGAAAAGGAGACCAAGAGATGGAGGCAGGGAAAAGGAGGGATGGGCAAGTATATGAAAATAGAATTAAGATATGTCATACACCTCTACTAACTTCCCACAGTGAATCTACTTACATACTGCAAACATGTACAGATAAAGACAAAAATTAAGAAAATTAAGAAGACATAGTGTGCCCTCATACACCATATTCAACAGATCTGACACCATATGACTTCTGTCTCTTCCTCAAAGTCAAGAAGATCATTAAAAGTAATTATTTTGACTTAGTTCAGGACACTGAGGCAACAATAGCACAGCTAAAGGTACTGATGAAAGACCTCTGGAGCTACTTCAAAAAATGGTAACTCTGGAATAAGTATGTTTGAAGCAAAGGGGGCATTTTGAGGAGGATCAGTAGTAGTGTGTCTTTTACTGTAATGAAATCTTTAAAAAAGTTTATTTGCTGTATTTTTCAATCATACCTTATAGGTCTGTAAGCATGATCATAAATGCCTATTGTGGAGGTCCTAAAATGTTAGGGTGTTTTGTTGTACAATATCCTATTACTAGATGGATAATAAAACAAATGAATAGGGTGATGGTCCATAATTTGTGTGACAAAATTATTTTTCCTTTCTGAATCTCAGTTTATCTTGTATTGTTACAGAAAAACCAATATCAAACCAAATGTAAGACTCTTTGCCGGGAATCTAGAAGGCAACTGTTGTTTATTATACTAATAGACTGATGGAAATCTCAATTCCAAATCATCAGCACCAAGACAGTTTTGGGTTCAGTTTAAATACAGTTTTGGGTTCAGTTTAAATAGGAAGTACAAGGCATGACATGATTGGTTACATGGACTGAATTAAGTCATATATTGTCAAGTAAACTGACTCTAAATACATTTGCTTAAAAGGAATTGTTTATCATGATATAGGAACATCTTCAAGCCAAGCAAGCAGAGTTAAAGAGTATTTTTGACTTGATTACTTCACCCCAACCAAAGTCCTTGAAGCCAGATAGAAGCATTATATGTTATTAATTAGGGGAAATATAAGCTGAGAATAGTCAAATGGGTCCAGCACATTATCAGAAGAAAAGCAGCTGGACCCAAACAGTCAAGGATGACTGAAATTAGTAGGCTGGCTACATGACAGGCAGCACGAACAGAGGCAGAGGCTACTATTTGATTTTAACTCACTATCACATGTCTGTAAGTTTGTTATTCTATTATTGTGCCTTTACTAATCATATAATTGTACCCCAACAGTATATCATGTTCAAAATAAATTCTTGAACATTCTAAATTCAAACTTTAATAAAACTAGAGTCCACACTCTTTGATTACTTACTATGTGCCAAGTATTTACATGGTTTATTCCATTTAATCTTTAAAATAACACTCTAAAATAAATTTTACAGACTGGTTTATAAAAATGACTTAACTGCATCTCTTCTTTTCAGTATCTAAAACTGCTCTATCCTTTATGTCCTCACACTGGGCTCTAAGGCATTTGGACCTAGCAGCTTCCTTCCCTCCCTCATGCACCAGTTCATTTAGTCTGGAAGGTGTTTTCTGTTTCCCAAATGTTCTTGGTTATCCCCATCTCATCTTTCAGCTTTTGAGAGAGGCTCTTAGGATCTTTCCCAGGTTGGATCAGGTTCTTTTTCTATCTAACAAATTGCACAAATATCATGACTTAATGTGAACTATCTTATTATCTGAAAGTTCTAGAGATCAGGAATTCTAAAATCAATGTATTGACAGGGCTACGATCTTTCTGAAGGCTCTAGGTGTGAATCCAATTTTTTGTCTTTATCAGCTTCTGAAGGACTTCTACTCCTTGGTTCAAGATTCTTTCTTTCATCTTCATGGTTAGCAAAGTGGTACCCTTAAACTTCTCTATCTTCCTACCCAAGTTTTTTTCCTCTCTCATATCTCCTTTTTTGGCTCTAACTCTTCTATTTTCCTATTCTAAGGACACTTATGATCACACTGGGCCCACCTGAATATATCAGAACTGTCTCCCCATTTCAAGATCCTTAAATGACTCACACTCACAAAGTCTTTTTGCCATGTAAGACAGAATAGTCACAGCCTTCAGAAATGAGGAGGTGGGTAACTTTGGAGGCCAATTGTTTTAATTACCCCAATGATCTCCCACATTTCTATACACTTCCTTATAAGATTTGTCACAATTTCCAAGTTATATTTCCATGATTACTGATTACTATCTGTTGCTCTCTGTCACTTTGTTATAGGACAAAGACTACATATTATTTACTATATCTACAACTCATCACCTGGTGCTTGACTTATAGTAAAGCCTCAAAAAATATCTGTTCACTGAATCAATGAATGAATAAATCAGTGTTGACCCATAGCTGCCCCCAAAGCCATTACAATGTTAGTCCAGATTAATAAAAATATAATCTTCAAAACAAGGAATATGAACATGGTAGTTTATTTTCCCCTACTTAAAATGCCTGTTATAGTTCATTTGGGGCATAATGATTATTTTATCATTGTTTCTTTAAAGGCCACATTGCAGCTGAGGGATGAGTCTGTAGTATAATATCAACTCTCCACCCATAAGCTATGCACAAGAAGTGCGCATACATCACTAAATGATGTAACTACTCATCTTAAAGAATACCATTACTTTCCTTGTTCAAATTTAATGTCAAAAGCCCCTTTCAAGTACAAGTATATATCTGATCCCCTTGACCACTAACATTAGTCACTCTATGTATTTGCTGATTAATTTTATACAGAAAGACTACTTCTAGCAATGGTAAGGGCACTGGACCTCATCACACTAAAACATTATGTCAGTCTTCAAACCATACTTGCTATCCTTAGAATTACAATGGATGGACAACAGAACCACCATGATCTGAAGAAAGCATTCTTGGGATGATGTTTCCAGACCCTCCGCTCACTCTAAAATCAAATATAAACCAGACATGGTGGAGCACACCTGTAATCCCAGCATTTGGAAGGCTGAGGCAGGAGGGTCAGTTTGAGGCCAGCCAGAACTACATAGTGAGACCCTGAAAAAAATGAAACAAAACAAAACAATGATAAAAACCTCATCTTTCATACGGACAGCAGTTGCCATTCTTGGAATCCACCCAATGCTCTCTTGCAGTATATCAGTAAACTCTTTCCTTTCCTGTTTTCCTTGACTACTGGTAAAGTCTTTTTACCACCTAAGCACCAGCTTCTCCCATACCACATCTCGTGTGGCAGTTTGGTTAGTTCTGTGTAGATACTTTTAAGTGTGAGCCATGCAAATTGGGGCATGTTGAATTGAAGGCAAAAAAAAGTGGTTAAAGAACTAAAAATAGTGTTGTGCAAACTTAAGAGAGTATATTTTATTTTTGATTGACTGATTGTCATATTGGGGATTGGATCCTGGGGCTTCACAATAAATGATATCCCCAGTCCCTTTATTATTATTATTATTATTTTTTTTTTTTTTGAGACAGTCTTGCTAAGTGGCTGAGTTGCCGCTTTAGGCTTGAACTTGTAATCCTTCTGCCTCAACTTCCCAGGGTGCTGGAATAACAGGCATGTATCATCATACCTAGCCCAAGGGTGTTTACAATGTTTAGCCTTTAGAGCTTAGTCATAGAGATGAGGAAGGGTGTGATACAGAGAAAGACATATCATCATACCACCTACCCCATCATTGTCACAGCAAAGGCAGCTTTGTGTGTGTGAGTGTGTGTGTGTGTGTGTGTATACATGTGGCTTATGTGTGGCTGTTGAAAAGTATCATCTTTTTAAGTAATCATTTTCTCCATCAGATAAGTTTGTAACATTTCTCAGATAATTATTCTTTAGAGATATAATTGTAGTCATCTTGATTAAACATACATAAAATTATTTTGAAGTGACAATTTAAATTGCATTTATTCAAAAATAGTTAATCTAACTATAGATTTTTTTGGATGATGCATTAACAGGTACTAAGTTTGTTTACTCAAAATTCTCACTGTGAAAAGGAATAAAATATTTAAAAAGTTAACTATTGCTATAAAATTTTTTTGGTAGGAGAAATGTTTACCTCCTTCCCTAATGCTGGGTATAATGTCAGTTGCAAGATTTTTCCCTTGTCCCATGTAAGATGGACCAGAACTTTTGTGAGAACTTTTGCTTGCTGGTGTCAAAGTTTTAATGATTGGAACTATAGGTAGATGCGTCTTCTGTCTCATTATCAGAATGATGACACAGGTTGGTGGATCTAGAAAATTTCAAATATTTTTTGTGTATTGTGCCATCATTTGGATATTTTATCATTTGTGTTATATTTTTTTTCATTTGTTTGTCAAAAATATTGACAGAATGCCTACAATATGCCCAGCTTTGCTCGGGAAACTGGGAACCCATTGCCGAGCAATAAAAGAACAATCTCTGCTTTCCTAGGGAGTGTTCTACATGAGTATAGGACAGAAAGAAAAAGAAAATGAAAAAGAAAACCAGTATAAAATATGTAGGGGAAGGCATGGAATTTAGCTCGGTGGCCTAAGCGCCTGCCTGGCAAGTGCAAGGTCATGTGTTTGATCCTTGGTACCCAAAAAAGAAAAAAAAAAAAGGTAGTGGAAGGAACTATAAAGAAAAATAAATCTGGAAGAGGACAGAAGTTTTTGCAGATATTAGGGTGTGAGAAAGTGATTTTAAATATGGTGGGACAAGGAGGTGATAAGAAAAGACCTAAAAAAAGGTGACAGCACTAACAATATGTACAGCTAGAGGCCGGTTTTTAGGCAGAGAAGCAGCCTGGGCAGAGACTACACATTTTAGCCACAGTGAGGAGGCCACGGTGGCCAGCAGAATAGACAGGGGAGCAGTATGCACTGGGAAGTGTTGTTGAATTGAGATGAGGGATAGTTATTACTTTACGTAGGGCTCAAGGATGTTTGTGAGGCCCGTGGATTTTAACAGGACTGAGATATAGCGAGCCATCAGAATGTTTTGCCAGGGCCCACTCCAGCTGCAGTGTAGGGAGTCTGAGGCAGGGTGAAGGCGTTTATATGAAGTTCACATGATCTAGTAAGAGTTGACTGTGGCTCAAAGCACAACAGCTTTAGAAATGGTGACAAGTAGTCAGCATTCTGTATCAGAGTCCTAGAATTTGATGACGGATGGGAGGTGGTCGTGGAAGACTTAAAGTTTTTGGTTTGAGTAAAAGGAAGCCAGAGGTTATTAATTGAGAAAGGAGGGAACGGCCCTGGGGAGAAGTTGTGTGTTTCTTAATTAGGAACAAAATTAATTCATGTGATTACATTCAAGTATAATGAAATTCTGGTGGTAAAGAAGTTTATACCATCAGCTTTGACTAGGTTGTACAGTGAGAGTGACATTGAGGTAGGGGGCCACATCTCATTTTAAATCTGTTAAATGGTTGGGGTAGGAAAGAAACACTTAATCTGCTGTGATAAACCTTAGAGTTTCAAACTTCTTTCTGATCAGGGATGAAATGAGCATGGATAAAGAGCTACACAGAGAAAACTCAGCCAAAGGCAACATATATTTTCATTATGAATTAGGGTACACTTTTATTTTTGCAAAAATTATTATTTTTGTAATGTCTCCTTTTATCCTCTTTATTGTAATTGAGTATTACAGACCATCATATTCTGGTCTAAGAAGCAAAAAGAACTGCTGATGAAAAGAATGTGTACATGCTTGTTGAGCTGGTTAATAAATATCTATTTGATGATTATTCTGCGGTATGTTTAAAGGATAATTCTTCTTGTGTTGCTTTAGCAAGCTCATTTGGCATTCTAAAAATGGATGCAATTTCAAGGGGTAGCCAAAATGTATCAATTAGCCTGACATCGAGGTCTTTTTAACAGATCTATAAATTTCCAATTTCCTTTACCATCTTAGCCATGGTAAATCATCCAGAACAAGATCATTCTTTTTGAACAACAGCCTCCTTATTAGTTGAGATCAATTGAGATTAGAAAATGAAAAATACACTAGGCACTGAGAACTCTTTATGAAACCACATTTGTAGGATGAGTATTGAATGAAGATTAATGTATTATTTTCAGCTTTTAAACCATTGATTTAAAAATTTATTTTCTATATCTCACTGACAGATTAAACATTAATATATGTTTGGATGGTTTACTTGCTTGCAAGTATTAACTTTTCCCTGCTGAATTTGTGTATTAATGGAAGGGAATGATTTTTAATTTCAATGTATCTTGCTTTGCATACCATAAGTGCTTCTGAAAGTGCTACATAATAGAGATTTTTTTCATTGACTTATAAATTAATGACTAGATTCTTTAATTTCTTATTAATTTTTATTTTTTCTCCAGCCAAAGTATAGGATCCTTAGCATATGGTACAGAACCTACATGAGCTGAACTTTGCCTAAATTCGAAGGCAGTTTCATCACACTGTCCAATCTCCAAACCCCTGTTGCTCTATCATTCTTTCAATTTCTCATACTATAGACTCAAGGTATTTGTACCTAGTGATTATCATTTTACTTTTCTAATAGCCTCCACTTTTTTCCATATAGCACATTTAGTATATTATTTCCTTCATTAATTAATTATCTATCTTCTCAACTAGAAAGTAGGCTACAAAATAGATGGATTTTTATCTTCTTATTTACTACTGCATTTCTGCATTTAGAGCTATGTTTGTTAAATATAATGTACCTAGACAAAAATACAAGAATAATGAAACAAATAAAGGAAGAAATGGGTGTGCTTATGCTGGAACACTAGTTTCCTTTCTGCAAACTTAGGTAAGTTCTATTCATCATTGAAATTTCCATTTAAATGGCACTGTTTCAGGCCACTCTCTGACCTCAAGAGAAAACCAGTTTCTTTTATTATTTATTCCCATAGTTCCCACATTTTTCCATAGAACTTATTAGAACTTTAACCTATAAAGTTCATTATTTGTGAGATAACTTATTTAACTTCTAGCCTCTTCCTTAAACTGTAACATGTATTGGAACAGGAAAGGTGTATTTTATGTTGTTCTTAATTGTATCCCCCAATACTACCAGCACAATGGCTATACCATACAGATACTCGGCAAGTGTGTGATAAGGAGCACATGGATGGGTACTCACGTCTTCGCTGTAACTTGCAGGCCTCTTTTCCACTTGTTCAATGTTCTGTCAGTAAAAAGCACAGTCTACCACAAAGCAATGTTTTATTATCCTATTTAACTGTAACCTCCACGAATTCAGCAATGCTTGTGGGATCTCTTAAATGTAATAAACTCATAACAACCTCTTTACCCAATTTTTAAAAAATTAAACACATATCAAATGAATTTCTCTTCTGGACCAACTCAGGGGGAATGAGATCATATAAATAATGAAAATATCACAGGTTTTTAAAACCTTTTACTTTTACTGTCTATGTGACTGTAGCCCAATAACCAAATCAACCTCAGTACTTTGTCTGTCAAATAGAAATAGCATTGCCTAATTTGCAGATTTTATGTAGAAATTGATAATGTAGTGTAGCATGCCTGCCACACAACAGTTCAAAAGATGTCACTATTCCCTGGAAAGAAAGTGAGTTCTTGGAGGAGAGACTATGCTTGTACTCTTACTATGTTTAACATAGAAAACACTCGAGGTTGGGTCAACAGACTGGCGATGTGAACTGTAGTAGAATATGTGCTACTTCTCAACTGTGAAATTTAAGAATTTAATCAAGAAAACAAGTTCCCAAAAATATTGATGACATTTTGAGATAACAAAAATATATACTTGTTACTGTTTATGATTATACTAAATTAGAACAAAACAGACACCATATGTACTTTTGATGGCCAGGCAGAAAATGGTAAGAAGTGCCTTGCTTGGATTACTCAGAAATTGTAGAAGTGTGGTTGTGTGTGTGTGTGTGTGTGTGTGTGTATATGTGTATGTATATAAGTGTGTGTGTGTGCGTATGCACGCATGCACGTGTGTAGTGTACTAGTAAGCTCCTGTGAAAATGTTCAGTTTCTTTGGCAAAATTTGATGTACTCTGTACAATGCCAGATAACATGGGTTAATCTGCTGCTCTGTGTTAATATGATGGCAGACACAACTGTGTTATTGATCTTGGATATTAAGGTGAATTTGTCACATTTTCCTCTTTAGCAGCAGTTGGCTCATGATCACAAATAGGTTCTGATAGTGTGGGATAATGTTGCTTATGCAGTGTACCATGCTTAACACAGGTGTCCAGTCATGGCACACCATCCACAATCATTCTACACTGCTGTCCAGGCATTTTAACAAGGTCTTTTGCTTGCAGTTCTAATGGATGGGACAGAGATAAGGAGCATGTGCAAAATGAAGCTTCTTTTTCCCTCTAGGATATTCTTCATGTTATTTACATGTCTAGGAAAGCATCTGACAAAGATTTAAACACACAGGAGAGCCCCACAGAAAGTTTTTTCGTACACTGGCAATCACACTAAAAGTTTTACATTCTAGTCACAGAAGTAAGTGCAACCACCAAAACACTCCTAAGTCCTGACGTTAGGAGAAGAGATGACCACCGTCTTTCATCCACTGGGAGCCACGTAAAGATGATCAGGACACCTGGCAGCCAGGCCCACCAGCAGGGACCACACAAAGGCAGACAAGCTCAGCCTGTCCAGCGGCTTCTGACTTACTGGGGCAGGCAAATGTCCCCAAAGTCACACATCCTCATCTAAATAGCACTTAGAGGTAGATACCTGAATGTTCTTGCTCACAAGAAGAGACACAAATGTGAGAACACTGTGCACACGCACAAGCAAAGAATAACGCATGTTGCGTATCCATTACACACACCTTTCAGGCCTGGCACAAGAGCCCGCATCACCGGTTTCTTTTCTCAGCCACGCACAAACCAGCTCTCCACCTCCGGTGCGTCCCAGTGCGCACAAAGCAGCAACTTTGGAGCGGTCTTTCCTTGGTTTCCAGCCCTTCTCACTCCGCCAGCTCCCAGCGGGCCGGGCGGCGCCGGCTGGCCCAGGATGCGGGGCCCTCCCGGCTGCAGGGCGGCCCGCCGAGGGGCGGGGCCGAGGCGCGGCCAGGAAGTGCCCCGAGTGCGTGTCACCTGCCCGACGGCTGGCGGGTTCCCGGAGCGCAGCCGCTCGCTCGGGCGAGCGCCCCGAGCGGACCCTCTCGTTCACCTGTCCCCGGGGCAGGACAGGCGCCGGGTCGGGGGTCGCGGGTCCCGCTCCGCAGCCATGAGCAAGTTGGGCAAGTTCTTCCAACGGGGCGGCTCCTCCAAGGGCCGGGCTGCCCCCAGCGCGCAGGAGGCCCTGGCCCGACTGCGGGAGACCGAGGAGATGCTGGGCAAGAAGCAGGAGTACCTGGAGAGCCGCATCCAGAGGGAGCTGGCCCTGGCCAGGAGGCACGGCGCGCAGAACAAGCGAGGTAGGCGCGGGCGCACAGCCGGGGCGCAGCCCTCCGCCCCAGCCCTGCTTTGGGGACCCCCGTCCTCAGCGCCAGAGGCCCCGGGGGCCAGCTGGGCCCCGCCGGCCTTTCTAGGACGGGCACCGACCCCCGGGCCCAGGTGGCAAGGGCGGGGGAGCGAGGCACCTGCCAGCTCGGCCCGATGTAAGGAGGCCCCGGAAATCTCAGCCATCCAGCGAGAGAGATTTTTCTGCAGTATTTGAGACTCAAACTTAAAAGTACAAAAAAAAAAAAAATCCATGAAGAACCCCAAATCGAAATTTTAAATAAACATAAGATCAGTATTACTGATTATTTTTCTCTTGTTTCTAGCTCATATATGGTTCTGTATGGTATTTCTTTGTTTAATTTAAAAGTGACATCTTCCCCATCGCAGGCTTTAAAAATTTCGAGTTTTAGAAGTGTTGCCTTAAACTACTCCAGACTTCTGCATTACTGACTGTTCTGGCGCCCCTTCGCATTTTGCTCGCATTCTGCTTCTGACAACCCAGCTCTGTGAACTGCAGTTCTGAACACCTAGTTTTCAGTTGTGTGCTTGTGCGCCAGGTCACACGTTTTAACTTACGTGGGAATCTCCGGGGAAGCCGGTTTTAGTGTGTTCTAGTTATTTTGCTCCTCACCTGTTGAAAACTTCAGTTAACTGTTGTGCAGGAAAGATCTTTAAAAAAATCAGGGAATTAAATATTAAATTTTCCATCACCTGCTTTTGACACACATTGGACTTTTGAGTCAGTAATGATCACTAGTGCGCTCCTTGTACCTTGGACCTTCTTTTCTTGGGCAAAGTTAATTGGTTTCTTCAGACACTGCACTTTCTATAGGAAAGGATCTAACCACATGTGAAGTCCAGTGAGAAGATGAAGTGATTTGCTTCTAGTGCACTGGGTCGATGGCACACCCAGGAATAGACACAGCAATACAAGACTGCTTTCCACAAAGCCCGCATGTCTGTGCCCTCAAGTCAGGCTTCCTTAGTCATAGGGAGACCTTGGGAGGTTTAGCTCACCCTAAATGATGCTTCTCTTGTTTAATGTAGGAAAGGGATAATGTCTCATGGAGTTAACCTTAAAGCCCTGCCTCTTCTAACAATGAAAATGGACGAGTTTCATTTTCCTTTCTGTTACATGTAACTTTTGGCTGCATGGTGGCCTGTTTGAGAGCTAAGCATTGGTTTCTATTTTTACTTTATATCAGAACATATTTTAGGAAGTTATTAAAGGGCTATTTCTAAACAGAGACCATGCCATTATGGCTGGATAAAATGGCTTTGGTCATTCTGTGACTCCACCCTTTCCCTTCAGCAGGCAGTTTCTGACATTGGCCTGTTGTCCGTGGAGCCATTTTTCCACCTCATCATCTATTTGAATCTGTAGATGTAAGATGTGATCAAATTTATGGTGAATATTAGTCAAAAATCCTTCACTTCCCATTGAACACACTTATCCCATCATTCTTGCCACTTTCTGAAGCAGTTTGGGACGCCTTCTTTTGTGAGTATCTTTATGAGGTATACTGGCGGCAGGTGTCGAGCGTTATCTACTGGAAAGGTAGCCTTACGAAAACATCATGGTGTGTTCTCATTCACGGGCTGTGACACTGTGTGCTGTGGGCTCTTCCTCAAAGTCAAACAACCATGAAAGGTAAACATTTTGATTTGATTCAGGACATTGAGGCAGCCACAACAGCACACTTAAAGATATTCACAAAAAAGGGCTTACACAACTGCTCCAGAAAGTAACAAGAACTATGAAATAGTGTGTTAGAAGCCAGGAGGAATCTTTTAGATGGGTTAATGGCAATGTATCTTTTATTGTAACATAAAATAAAACCAAAACCTCACTGTATTTTTTTTAATCACACCTCATAGTTTTGTCTATAGACAAAACTTCAAAAATGTGGAAACCTGAAAATCTTCTGCAAACTAATAAAAATGTAGATTTGCTTACATAGAATAATACCTAAAATACTATGAGTTTAAGGCTGGGCATGGTGGTACATGCCTGTAATCCCAATACTTGGGAGACTGATGCAGGAGGACAGATGTGAGTTTGAGGCCAGCCTGGGCTATGTAGTGAATTCAAAGCCAGTCTGAACTACATAGTGAGACTCTATTTCAACAAAACAAAACAAAACAAAACAATAAGAACAAAACCCAAAAAACCCCTCAGTATTATGGATTTTATTAAGTTTTTCCAGAAATATTCTTCAATTGGCAATGCCCTAAAATCTACCACAAGCTGGTAGATTTATAAATAAAAACAAAAAATTTAAAAGACAAAAGTATTCAGTCTACCTTCCTCAAAACAGGAAAGTATCCTTAAATCAGGGACAAGTATCAAGAACAAATAACCAGATGGTGTTAGAAAATTCACTCATTCTTCGTCATTTATCCTTGGGAGCTTCACTGGTCTCAGCCCAGGCCCAGGGCTATCATGACCTTGGGAGGGAGTAAGTAGAGGCCAGATAGCATGAGGTCACCTTATTAAACTATAGGAAGAATTCAGTCACAGGTTTGGTCATTACAAGCACTGTCAATAAATCTCGTCCAGATAAACCAGATAACATCATATGCAGAGTTACTGTACTTGGTCACAAAAATATTTTCATACACAAAGTAAAATAAAGTACACTATACACAGTACTAAACAGTGCCTATGCTAGACAATGCTGTTGTTAGAATGTCTGTAATTTACAGAGTAACATAATGCATATGCAGTTGAGGCTTTATTTCTTGAGATGCTGACCAGCTAACATTTTGCCAAGAGTACTAGCCCAATGCCCAGCTGACCCTACATCAGAAACTACAAGTTTTTCTACGATCTATTTCTCTACAATAGAGCATTGAAAGTTAGCTTTTGGATATGAATAAGAAATTTTATTGGTAAAATGAGTAGCTTTTAAATTAGCATAATAAGTGTTATAAAAGCAACCTCTTTTTTAATGTTTAAAAACAAAAGAGAATAAAAATGATGATGTAGAATTTCAAAATGAAATCATAGGAGATTAACAATGGTTAATATATTGCATATCGTTATCTTCAAAGTAGCTTTTCAGATTACAATATATAGGCATGAAAAAAGATCAAACAATGAAAGCACAAACTGTTTTTTTGATGAACTAACTGAGATTAGTAGTATAGTTATCTATCTTGAATATACATATGTAATATAGTGTAGTTATCTATCATATATATGATCTATTTTCCCTTCTTTTCCCTTCTTTTCTTCTTTACCTTCTTTGGTGAAATTACAGCACTCTATGTGGACAACTAGAATAGTTCAGAGATCTCCTCCCCTGTATGAACAGGTGACAAGAACACATTGGATGTATAACTAATTTAACATTGGGATGGTACCTGAGGCTTGATCTAAAATCGGTGCTGTGTCTGGTCATCACTTCAGTGGATTTCTGACTGAGTGTGCCTCATACAGAATGCAACACACAACAGGGAATGTCGCTGTCGCCTCAGTGAGCCTTTCAAACGAGGTTCACCGGAACACCTGAAAAGACTAGAGTTGGGAATTCACTGATCTCATGAAACAGGTTGACAGTCTTCCCCACTTGCCAATGTTTGTTGGTTTAATAACGTACATGCAAAATTTAGTCTGAAACTTGGTTGCATTGTAATTTATAGCAAGATAGTGTATCAATAGCTAATTCTGTTCACATCTATCTATCTATCTACCTATTTTTAGTGCTACACAGCATCTTCACACTGAGCTACATGCATAGCCTTCTTTTTTATTTTTAGTTTGATACAGGTTCTCAGGGTTGCTAAGTTGCTAAGGTGCCCAGACTGGACTTGAACTTACAGTCCTGTCACCTCTGCCTCCTAGGGTGCTGGGATTACAGATGTGCTCCACTTTCCCCAGCTTTAAACTTCTTTAGTGGTTACTATCATTGTCTAACAAAAAGAGTCTAAGTATGCACAGTCACATCGGCTCTGAAGCAGCCATGATTGGGTATTCAAGGCCCTTTTGATCTTAAAATATTAGAGTTGGAGCAAGACTTTTAATTTAGTTAAGAACTGTAGGAGGCCAGAGATTTTTAAAATTTATTAAGGCTACTATGATACAACTATTGTTTATAACTAGTGGTCTGATTTGTGTAAAAGCAAACATATAAGATTTAAAATTTTTTTAGCTACTTCTGAGCACTGTCACCTAGAGCAGTGACAGTCCTGACTGTTCATTAAAATCACTGGAAATTTGGGAGCCACCCCAATAGATTCTGTGAGTACTGCTTGAAGTGGGACTTAGTCACCAGGTTTCTTGAAAGTGCCTGCAGTGGAGCCTGCCTTGCTCCTGAGTTCACACACTCTAATCTGTAGTAATGCTAATAAGGTAGAAAAACCAGATCTCTCTCTCTCCCAGGCTGTTTCGTATCATCACACCTCTGGGCAATGAATATTTGTATGCTTTGTTGGGATAAGTCAAACAGAACTGAGCTTTGGTGCTCTGGGCTGTTGGCTTCAGGAACTGGAGAGTGTCACTAAGCCCACTGTCAATCTCTCCTTTCTGAGGTCTCTTTTTATGATACCCTGATAGGTGACTATAGGGATTTGGCTCACATATACTATCCTAATACAACTTTTATAATTAGAGCTATAATAACTTCGTGTTGCAGTTAAGAGCCTGGGGTTCATGCCAATCTGGGCTAGTTTTGATTTCTAACCCTGACTGTCATAAAAACAGCTCTGTGATCTTAAACCAATCACTTGACCTGTCTAATTCTCAGTTTCCTCTTCTCTATAATGGCAGGAATACACTGCAGCACCTCAGAGTTATAAGGACTAGTGATACTATTGGGTGAGGCACTTAGTACACTTCTGTAAGTGCCAGCTCTGGCTGTATAAAAATTGTATTCTTTTAAAGTTGAAATCAGGCTACGCACTGGCTGCAATTTGGTTTTCTAGAATAACACTGAATTAATCTATTCTGTCTCCCCTTCTACAAATTTGTGGACAGCAATCATGCCTTCAAATCTCCCTTTCCCTAGCCTGCCCTTTTACACACCCTCGGAAACTACTTCCTGTGCTAAAGGTTGCTCTCCAGGGCTGGGTCTAGAGTGAGGCTGATGAGATACCTTGGACACACCCATGCGGCCCTGAGAGTGAGTACTTCCTTATGCTTTGTGCCTTACATACCTCTTTGTCCCTTACCCTAATCTTGTCCCTGTTCCTTTCCATGTCCAGGGTGGAGCAGCAACTGCAAACATGTAATTATATGAAATGGGGTGGACCCAAGTTGGGGTTGCCCGTAAGTCTCAGTCTGCTGGACATTTGGGCCCATAGAGGGAAAAGTCTGAGACAGGGAGGGAGTACATTTGTTCAAGAGCCATCCTTGGTATGAGGACTCATGATTCTAGCATAAATCTGGGGTGAGGTCATTTCCTCTCTGTCTCTTTGGGAAATGGGACTCCGAGGTGAGCACACTCTACTTGAATAGGCCATCTTGCTTTGAAGCCTGGGCTATGAATTGAGAAGGCTGGGTTTGCCTTCAGAATCACAAGGGTCAGCGTGGAGTGAGGGTGCGTGCTGGCTTAAGTCAGAGCGAGGAACCTCTGTGGATGGCAGATTTTGGTCTTCACTGTAGTTGCCACAGAGCTGAATTCCTCCATTCTCAGATACTGGGCACCAGAGTGACTTCTTTGAAAAAGAGAACCACAAGAGTCAGGTGGTAGCTTGGGTAACCTGAGCAGGCCATGGACTGATAGAAGTCTCCTGGGAGATACAGCTTACCTGGCAACCTCCTTTCCTTAGGGTGTCTCGAAATGTAGGTCTTGGGTCAGCTACCATAGAATTCCTTCTGGATGCTCATTCAAATGAATTTCAAAGGCACTCACGAAATAGCCTAATGTATTAGTTTGAGGGTAAGTTCCTGAAATCTGAACTTGGAATAAGTAGCTCAACAATTCTGATCCTCATGACACTTGAGAGCCTGTGATATATTATGCAGTGACATGTTGAACTGGGAGGGACCAATCTCTGCTTTGTTTACCTCCCTTGCCATTTCTGTTATTTCCATCTCCATCACTGCTCAGATACTCCAGTGAGAAACAGCCACCTATCTTTTCTGTCTGTTTACTCCTAAAGACACATGTCAGGAGCTGTGACAAGTCCTCATTAGCCTGAACTTGTATTTTTCAGGAAGTTCTCATGGTTCTTGTGGCCCTGTAACCCACACAGGTTAAGAAGGGGTTCTGACTTACTCAGTAATCATCCTATGTAGTTTGGTTTTCCTTTGGTTATGATTTACTTTGTATGATATTCAGTATTCTCATACATGAAAGGAGAAAAATGCCAAATTTTATTTTATTTTATTTATTTTATGCAGTCTTACTATGTAGTTCAGGCTGGCCTTGAACTTACTATGTAACCCAGACTGGCCTTCAGATCATGGCAATCCACTTCCTTCAGCCTCCTAAGTGCTGGGATTACATGTAAGCACTACCACACCCAGCAAGAACAGAAACAAAAACACCCAGCAAATTTTATAACTGGAGAATTACTAGATCACTGGAAATGTGATCCTCTCCATAACCTCCCCTCGAGCTTCCCTCCTTCACCTCAGATACTCACTTGGGTGTTCAGGCCCTGGTGGGGGACCCTGAAGCATCTGCACTGGCCCTGGGGACCCCATTCAGTTAATCTGTTACTTTATTTATTTGTTTTTTGGTACCGAGGATCGAACTCATGACCTCGTACTTGTCAGACTGGCGCTTAAGCCACTGAGCTAAATCCCCGGCCCAATCTGTTACTTTAAAACTTCTGCCTTGCTACTGCCTCCCTCTCCCCTTTACAAGAATCCTACACAGATATTTACCCTCACCCGCAGAGCTACTGACAGTGCAGAGTGGCCTGCGTTTGTTACCGCCTTTGCTTTGTCAGTGTGGCACCAGTTTGCATTCACTTTTTCAAATGCCTGTTTCACTGTTTCTTCACTGAATTTGGAAAGCGTGAAAGCTCTCAGCCATATTAACACCCCAACCCCTTACTGAAATCAATATACTAAGCTTGCATCTAGCAGGTTGTGTTTATTTCTATTAAACATCATCTTATTTTTTTTTGTCTTAGGATGAAGATTCTTAAATTCCAAATTCATTGTATTTTATAAGAGCTATTTCTTTTAGTTGCCTCAGCTGCAATCAGTCTTTTTCGCTGTTGCAGAAATATTTATTAAAATTCTGAAAAAGACAGAACCAGAGACGGACCCTTATGGCTAACACTAGAAATTTCATTCCAAGACAGCCTGTGGGTGACATCAATAACCATTTTGGCTTAGGTTCAAGGCATGATTTTTTTGTTTGTTTTTTTGCGGTACCGGGGATTGAACTCATGACCTTGTGCTTGCCAGGCAGGCGCTTATGCCACTGAGCTAACTCCCCAGCCCATGATTATCATTTTGACAGATCAGCTTTTTAACAATGAATATACCTGACCCATGTTTCTTTTTGCAGTGGTGGGGCTTGAGCACAGGGCCAGGCACACAATAGGCAAGCACTGTACACCCCAGCCCTTTGACTCACATTTCTAACCCGTATTATTTTGTTTTCTCCTAACATTTTCTCCTAATGTCCCAAATAATTTGTGGATAATATTCCTAATACCAAATTATCTTTACATGCCTAGGGTTCACAAATGCTGTGAACAAATGCTGGTTCTATCAAGTAGCCATATATGTATATTAAAATATACAGATAATATTCAGAATTTGTTTTCTGAAATCATCTTCTGAATTTTTTTCCTTAGTAAATTTCACCACTTTACTGCTTTTAGTATACACTCGTAATGTTAATTTCTCCTACTGTTTCATTTGGTAGAGGTTCTAACAAACACACGATTGGTTTAAAAGTTTGCAGAAGGAGAAGACACAGAACAGCAGGAGGCTGGCTTGAGTACAACATGAAAAGCCATTTCCTGAATAATTGACTTTGTGGTGCCAGAGAGTTTTGATTCTACCCTCAAACAGCTGGTGCAGATAGAAGGAATTGCTTGGAAATATTTAGGACCCATTCCAAAGCTTGTAAAGTCATCAATAAAAACACTAGTGGTGACTCTTTCAGCCACTGTAAGCCCTTGCTCTGTATTTTAACTTGTAAGTCTTCCAACGGGCAGCTGGAGGATGGGCTCTTCAGGAAGGGAGGAGCCCCCTTTACCCAGGCAAACACCAGCCTCTCTTCCTTGATCTAGTAATCTGGAGACTTAAAATACCAGCATAGTAATCACCACCTACACAAGCAAACATGTACAAAAGTACGAATAAGCTAGAGTGGGATTTTAAAATTATGGGCAAGGAAAAGGAGATCATTCTCTGTGAAGGGTTGAGAATCTCACATTAGAAGTAAAATTCTTTTTTTTAGATATGAGAGTAAATATTTAATATGGGAGCAAAATCACAATTAAAAAATTTTAAAGGAGAATACTTTTCACAAACATCATCTTGCCATAAAATATGATTTAACAATATCGTTCAGCTCACTTTTTTACAGTTATTGTCGGGATACTTTTAAACTATGTCGTCAAATGACAATGCCTTTTAAAATTATTTTTTATTAGTACATGTTTGGAATACATAATGATTACATTTGTCATGGGGAATTTGTACATAACACATCTTAATTCTTTTTTGTTCCTTTCCTTTCCCATCAACCCCTGCTCCCTCCAACTCTTGTTCACCTTCCTATTTGCAAAAGATCTGTTCCCATTTTTCTTTGTTTGCTTTTTTTTCCAAATCCTTTTTCCTTTCTCCTCCATTTCCCTTATGAAAAAAAAAATTGCCTACTTCCTTTTATTTTGCTCTTTATTTATATTTATGTTGTGCCATGAACTTGTGTGTCTGATTTATTTCCCTTAGCATTATGGCCTGAAGGTGCATCCATTTACTTACAAATGCCTCAGTTCTATCCAACTTTATAGAAGAGTAGTATTCCATTGTATATAAATACCATACCTTCTTTACCCATTTACCTGTTGTTGGGCATCTAGAGTGTTTCAAAGATTTAACTATTGTAAATTATGTTGCTGGAGACACAGATATGCATGTGTCAGTGTAATATGATATTTTTAATTCTTCTGGGAAGACATCTAGAAGCAGTATAGCTGAGTTGAACGGAATTTCTATTTTTGTTTTTTTGAGGAATCTCCATACTGATTGACACGGTGGTTGTATTAGCTTATATTTCCACTCACAATGTAGAAGAGTTCCTTTTCCTCTGCAACCCTGCCAGCATTCATTATTGATTTTTTGAAGGGAGCTACTTTTTCTGGAGTAAGATAGTATTTTGATGTTTTAATTTGCATTTCTTGAATGGCTAGTGATTTTGAACATTTTTTCCTTTATTTATTGGCCATCTGTATTTCTTCTTCTGAGAAGTGTCTGTTCATTTTGGTTGCCCATTATTTGAGTGAGTCTTTTATTTGGCGGGGATCTATTTTTTTTAGTTCTTTTTATATTCTAGCTGTCCTCTGTCTATGGAATACCTAGCAAAAAGCTTTTTTTTCCCTATCTTTTAGGTTTTTTCACTTTGTTGATTGTTTCTTTTGATTGCAGAGGGTTTTTAATTTGATATGATCCCATTTGTTGATTCTCATTATTATTTCTTGCACCATTGGGCTTCCAGTCAGAATGTCCTTGCCTGTATCTATGTCCTCAAGAGTTTTACCTATTTTTATCTTCTAGAGATGTATGGGTCTATACTCAATTTTCTGTATGTGGACATCCAATTTTCCTAACACCAATTATTAAGGCACTATCTCCCCTCCAGTGTATGTTTTGGCCCCTTTGTCAAAGATCAAAAAGTTGAATGTTCTTGGGGTTATTTCTGTGTCCTCTATTCTGTTCCATTGCTCCACATTTTTCTTTCTGTGGCAGTACCATGCTGGTTTTTTTTAATCACTGTAGCTTTGTAAATATATTTTCAAACCTGGGATTGTGATGCCTTCTGCTTTGTTATTGTTACCCAGAATTCCTTTTGCTATTCTATATCTCTCCCAGTTCTTCATGAATTTGTGGATTGTTTTTTTGTAGATTTGTGAGGAATGCTGTTGATATTCTGACTGAGATCACATTGTGACTGTGTATCAGTTTTGGTAGTATAGTCACTTCAATTAAATTGGTTCTGGCTATCCAAGAACATTGGATGGCTTTCCATTTTCTGATGTTCTCTTCAATTTTCTTTTGCAGAGTGACATAATTTTTTGTTTTTGAGGTCTTTTACTTCCTTGGTTAGATAAATGCTCAAGTAGTTAATTTTTCTTAATGCTTCTGAGAATAGTATTATTTTTCTAATTTATTTCTCAGTGAGTTTATTATTAGTGTATAGTAATGCTACTGATTTTTGTGTGTTGATTTTGTATGCTTTGCTGAATTTGGTTATTAATTTTAGGAGTCTTTTAGTGAAACTTTTTGGGCCTAATAAATAGAGGGTCATGTCCTTTATAAATTAATATTAATACATTAATGCTTCCTTTCCTATACATATCCTTTTTATTTCTTTCTCTTGCCTGATTGCTATGGTTAATGTTTAAAGGACTATGTTAAACAGGAGTGTTGATAGTGGACATCCTAGTCTTGTTCTTGATTTTAGAGGGAAAGCTTTCAGTTTTTCCTCTTTTAATATGATATTGTGGTTTGTCATAAATGGCTTCTGTTAGGTTGTGATAAGTTCCTTCTATAAATATTTTCTTCAGGGCTTTAATCATGAGTGATTGTTGGCTTTGTCAAATGATTTTTCTGTGTCTATTGAGATGATCATGTGATTTTTGTCTTTGCTTCTATTATGCAACTAAATTTTGAACATTTTATTCTCCATTTAAATAATTTCTAGTGAATTGCTATGGCTGTTTTCCATAGGGCTATGTAGTATAGTGTGTCTTATTTGCAGTAGGAGTAACACCATCTGTCATGGTTTATGTCAGTGGCCCCCAGGTCTCATGTATTTGCATTGTGCATTTGTGATTGGTTCATTGTCTAGTGCTTGGATTGGTGGTGTCCGTGCTACACCCTCCTGGGGGGTGGAGCCAGGATGTGATGTAATGGCAGGAAGGTGTATCTCGCTCTCTTGCCGTTCTGCTTGCTGTTTGCAGCCACCATGAACTGCGGCCACCTTGCCTTGGAGCCAACTGAGTATGGACTGAAACCTCCAAAAACTGAAGAAATAAATCTTTCCTTTCCCAACTTTGGGCATCAGGTATTTTGCCTCAGCAACAAATAAAAAGTAACTAAGACACCATCCAACAGGATTTGTTACTTACATTACTGCTTCCTTCAGTATACTCAATACAGATATGTAAAAGTAAACATAAGTTGGAATTCGAACAGAGATATTATCCTAACTCAGTAGTGCTATTGTATTAACTGCAGCAAAACAAAAAAAATCTGATTATGGTGACCTACTTGTGTGTGTTTCGAAGAACACATAAAAAACCTTCATCTTATCATTATGTAAACAGTTTACAAATTTTTATTTATGAAAACATAATTTCCTGACAGTTGCTTGTCTCCTTGAAAACTTAGAGAGTATTGTAGTGTATCATCAGTTTCTGGGGTTTTTCTTTTTTTGTTTTTGTTTTTGTTTTGTTTTGTTTTGTTTTGCAGGGATCAGACCCAGGCAAATGCTGTACCACTGAGGTACATCTCAGCTTTGTATCATCAGTTTAGAGATGGAATTTATTACTGAAGATATTAATTTATTACTGAAGATAATAATTCAGGAATTTATTACTGAAATATTAATAGTCATCTTGAGTTATTCCAAGACTTGTTGACTACAAGCTCTCAAAGGAATGGTTATAGAACCGTCGACGGCGAGAGCGGAAGGGATTGTAGGCATGTACTTTGTTGGTACCTAAATTTAAGGTGGTGGCACACCTGCATGTCACAGGTGTAGTAATACAGAACATTACTGCTTCATAAGAACAAGGGATTTTTTTTTGAAATATAGAAAATAGAATCATATTAAATATGTATATAATATTTACTTAAATAATGTTTATATAAAATTTAGAATAAATTGTATCCATAGATATAGTCTGCCCTATAAAACTAATTATAATAATCTATTTCGATGTTTTTCTAGTAATATTTTCTGGTTTCATATTCATAAGTGATAACAGTCCCATAAAGCATACAAATAATAAGATTATGAATAAACTAACAGCAGTAAAAAACTTATTCATATAATCAGTTATATATTCTGCCTAATAACAAACAATTAATTTGGATTTTTCTTTTTTACAAAGAATATCAAGTAAATATTAATTAATGTATCAGTATGTTTTTCCAGTAACAGATTATTTTTACTTACCTGGGAAGTGACCTCTGAAGCAATTAACTATAAGGGGTGAGAGTTTCAGTGCATACTTAAAATAAGTCATGCTAATATTTATTTATTCTTTGACAACTCAAGGTCGATAGCATTATTGGATCATAGACTTCCACTCTCAGATTTCTCTCCTCTAATATTTTCTTAGCCTGGCTACAAGAACATCCTCATCTTCAGAAGCAACTGTGACCTTTTTAGAACAAGGAAAGAGCATCATTTCCATTGGAAAATGTTTTTCTTTGTCTTTTCCTATCTCCCTGGAGAAGAGAGGGCACCAATCAATTGGTCTTTCTTTTTTTGTGCATTTTGTAATATTGATCATTTTAAAACACAAAATTGGGTCCAAAATTACTGGCTTGCTTACAGCAATATTCTACCTCCCAATGCTTTTTCCTAGCTATTCTTACTTTCTCCTATCTCATTCTTTTCACTGTTTTTTCATGTCTTGACATTGACATTATATAATCCCATATATCATTGCTGTGTTCTAATCTTCCTTGGGTTTGCTATTTACCCTCTTTATGACATTTAATACTGGTGAGACCTCTGAAAATACGGAGGTTGTATATAAGATTCAGCCACTGGGGCAAGCAGGTGTGATTTGCTCTGTTTCTAAGCTTTACAGTTCCTGGTTTCTAATCTATCTCAGCCAGGAAGTTCACACTGGTATAAGATGATTTGCAGTAGGGAGAGGTCCTTTTTTCTGTGGCTCAATGTGTTACTTTATGTATAGACAATCACCAGGCTTCATCTGCATCGTCTCCGCTGGGAAGCCTTCCCTTACCCTTCAGAGAGAGCTTGTAAATTTCTCTGTGTTATCCTTGTACCTTTTACATGTTATGTACTGCTCTCAGTATCTTCTCTAGTTCTTGAAGTGCCGACTGTAACTTGTGCATGTTGGTATGTCTGAGCACAGTGCTGTATCACAGTAGGTGCTTAATAAATGGTGGTTGGATGATATAAGTGAATACCCACTTCATATTTTCCGTGAGAATGTTGCCTTATTTCTTTGTCCTTCAGCAACTCACATAGTGCCAGAAATGTGGTAGATCTTCAGTACCTACTTGTTAAGTGACTGAAATGAATGAATGAAGAATTTTTTTAAAAAGTGAACATGCCTAGAGAAATTCACTACGGAATGTCCCCTGGTGAAATATTTCCCCACCTGTTTCAGTATAGTCTGTGACTTTGGACAGAAACTTTTAAAATTATGAAATGCTTCTGATAATGCTTATTCAGATTTTGTTTTTTGAGAACTAAAACCATGTGCCACAAATGGAAGGTTTGTTTAGTGGGGTGGTTATATACATGAGTAAGAACAGAGAAACATTAAAGTTCCGCCAATAAAACATTAGCATAGATTTCCTAGTTAAAAGCCCAACGTGATGTAACCAATCATACATGGCACCTGTCTCTCAAGCAGTCTCATAACTGAGCTTACACTTTAGAGTCTCAGTTCTTAGTCCTTTCTTACAGGTCATCCATTTGTGGGTACAGGAAAAGCTACGGTGTTCAGTGTCACAGCTCAAAAACAGGTTTGTCTACATTCAGAGGAGAGGATGGTTCTTAAAAAGTTCTTTCTATTTGCTCACTGGTTGGTTAATAATGCCCACTTGTACACCTCAGCTGAGTGAAGAATAACAGATTGACCTTGAAAACCAAGATGTTTATAAACATATAAACACATTATATGAGCAGTGAAATTGCAACTCTTTTCTGCTATTTTAAGTCATTTGGCAGAGATGACCAAAAGTCTTCTTCTTTTGGCAGCATAGGAGAGTTGCAGAGGGCTACTTTAATTTTGGTTCTGGTAGATAATTCCTGCATTTCAGTCTCAGTCCCCAGTGGACCGCAGGAGGGACTCTTCATGTGTCTGTCAGCAGGTGCACATAAAGCACATTGTTCTGTAACTCTTTTGCTGAAGAAACACCCCTGTTAGGAGAGCAGACAAAACCTCTGGCTGTTTCTGCACCACAAAGGAAAACAAAAGCTTTCTCTGTTTTAGACCGAATGTTGTCCAGTTCTCACCAGCTGCTTAAAAGCACATGCGGGAGTTTGGGGGATTGAATTATATCTTCTAAAAAGGTTAAATGACATGGTTCTAAAAATGTTGTTTGTTGCCAAATCAGGAGCAGTACTTGATTTGCAGCAGTTATTGTGAGCCTTTGAAACAAAGCTGCAGTTCTTTTCTTCCTAAATTGTTTGCTAGGAAACAAACTCAAGGACTGTTCAACTCATGATGGGTCCGTAGTATCAGCATCTCAGAGAGACGCTCACATGTACTTCTCGGATGTTTGGAACTGAAGCGTTTTGTATTATATTTGGGAGGAACTTCACATGGCAGGTAGAAGTCACAGTGAACTTCAAGTGTCCTGGAGTCAGGTCCAGCTACCCAGAAGTTACTGGTGTCAATCACACAGTATTTAAAAATAAATGAATTACTATTTAAAAATGAGTGATTCTGCACATCAATCCAGATTTCTTGCTTCTTTTGAACGCGCCCGTGGAAGGCTGGGCCTCAGGGTCTGCAAGGCAGCTGTGGATTGGAGCCCAACAGTGCTGCTGCCATTGGATCAGGCTTATGCTTTTGGGTCACTGGGCCCCCACGTCTTTCTCTTGACTCCCTGATACTGAGGCCAGTGCCCAGTGCCATTTCTTGTAGCCCTGGCAATATTTTTTATTGTTATAGTACAGAAACATTTCTCTTTCTCACAGGAGAGAAAACGAAAAAGACCTTTTGTCAGACCCTCTTTCTGCTTCACTTCCTTTCATTACCTACCTAGCTCCATCTGAGTTTGGGACTCTAGTGTAAACCAAACTATGGTCTGTGGTATGAGATTATAGTCTTAAATTGAGAACCCAACACTTGGTGAATTTATTTCTCCTAAACATTTTGAGTGAAAGTAACCAAATGTTAACATAATATTTAAAACTGTGTCCAAGGCAGAACTTACTAATGACTATGTAATGTCTGCAAAGTTGAGTGTTACATTGTGTGACTCCCTCTATGGGTTTCTGAAGACCTCTGAAGATCCCTGATATTTAGTAATCATTGTCTTCCAAGCAGCATACTAAACATTTTACTTGTATTATTTCATTTAATTCTTCACAGTTGAATGAGTTATAGTCCCATTTCCCAGGACTCTAAACAATGTATGAAAAAGCCACATAGCCATAAAAGAGGGAACCCTGATTTCAACACAGGCAACTTCAGAGCACACGTTCTGTTGTTGTCTTCTAGGCGGTGCTGATTTTCAAGTGACAGAACATTAGTAAGAAGAGTTGAGGTCACACACCCAGATTATCATACACAGTCATTAAGTGGTAGATGTAGGATTAAAGCATGTATATAGAGACTTCCAGACTTTTGATACCAAGTTGATTTTCAAAAACATCTATAATTAATTTTCACTAGGCAATATAACATTTTATAATGGAGAATTTTAAGTATTTTTAAAACAACAAAAAAAAGAAAAATACTGTAGGTCTGTGGGTAATACTAGATTCCAAACTGGTATAGACACAGAACCAGCTTGGCAAGATTAGGGAGGGAACCTGCTCTGACATTTCCACTTCCAGGTATGTTGGGTGGAGATGTATATTCAGAGTTTAGCTTCTTAGGATTCTTTGTTGTATATTATTGTTTGCTGTACCTATTGAAATGTGAGGACATTTTGTAATATTTTTCCTGTTATGGTGAGCTATGCTGAAAACTGGGTAATTTGTTTTTCAATGATGAACAGAAGTAAGATACAAATTTTATTAAGAATGTTATATAATATTAATATATTATATAATATATAATATATTATTATATAATATATATTATTATATAATATATTAATGTTATATAATATATAATATTAATATAGAATTCTAATTCTAATTCTAATATAGAATTCTATATTATATATTAATGTTATATAATATATAATATTAATATAGAATTCTAATTCTAATTCTAATATAGAATTCTAATTCTAATATAGAATTAATATAGAATTCTAATGATAATACATACATCTGCCATTCACAGGCTCTGTACAAATGTTTTCCATAAATTATCACTAATAGTTACAATCTCCCAGCCTGATATAACCCTCATTCCCAGAGCAGCAAACTGAAACTAAAAGCAGCAAGTGACTTGTTGAGAGGTGTATCTGTTCATGTAAGAGGGCTTCACAAACTGGTCTTAAAGGCCATACTCTTTCCATTGAACCATGCTATTATTATACTCCAGGCACAAAATTGTGAAATTTACTCATTTGCTTATTTCATCATCTGTAAAATGGTTAATAATAGAAACTACTTGGGTTTTGGGAGAGCTAAGCAGCATAAATCACATAATACATATAAAGTACTAAGCTTAAATTGGTATATGAAAATGCTCAGTAAATGTTAGTTTTTATTACATACCTTGGTGAGTATATGCCAGGATGTGGGTCAAGTACTGGGAAACAAAAACATAAGGTGCTTTGTCTTTCCTGTGCCTATATTTGACATGAGAGCTGGGGTGGAATTGTCTCTAGACATAATTGTGATAGATAAAGCAATAGCTATGGAGTCACAGGACCGCCAGTCGGCCGTTCTCCCGGCATTGTGTAGGAAACCCTCACACGGCTTGGCCATTAATGCGATACACTTCTCTTGAGTGTGATTTGCAAAAAGATCTTTGAACCACTTGATTTTAAAAATTGGATTCTTTCCTAAAGGACAGGTTAAATAAATAAAAGCTGTTCTACAATTAAAGTGTAAATACTGTTCAGCAAGCACTTGAACATGGCAGTGCGGCTGAAGAGGGAGACAGGTGAGCCTGTGATGATAACCCTTAGTCTCCACGGTGGCAGAGAGGGTGGGAAGAAAACCACATCTCTCACAAGGGAGGTAAAAATGTCTGTGCCCAAAGGAAAGCCTTTTTGGCAATCTAGGAATCTCCAGCTTTGCATTTTCTCCTTCCCATGGAAGGAGCCTTGCTGCTGGCTCCCAGCCACTTCTCACAGAGCCCTGTGTAGCTTTCTCTTTTCGTACAGAGGCCTCCTGGGAAACCACTGTCAGGTAAGGACAAGACACACAGCTACAGTGCTTGCATTGTCTATTCTAGTCTTTCATTTACAGTATGAGTCTGTAATGGAAGATTAGAAGAATTTTGAGGAAAGGCATTTGTATGAAAGATTAAATCAACAAAGTAAATGATGGAATTCAAGACAGGAGAGAACAAAATGAAAGGTGGTAAGAATAAAATACATCAGTATCCTCGGGGGGATTCAAGAAGCTATTGCATCTATGAAACATGAAGAAGCAAACATAAAAACCAGCAACTAGAAAACAAGAAAGTACTTAGAAATTAACAGTGTAATTTTAAAAATCAATTGCAGGATAAGTAAGAGTTGAATAAACATGGCTGAAAAGTAAGTTAATGATCTGGAAGATAAAGTCAAGAAATTTTCATAGAACATAGATCAAAAAGATGGAAGCATAACTTAATAGATTACAAAACAGAGCCAAAGAAGTCAACATCCATCATACAGGGATTTCAAAACAGAGAAAAGAGTTAAAAGAAGAGTAATGAAATGGACAATTAAACAAAACTAGAGTACGAATTTCAGAACAGAGTATGCAGAAATAATGAAAGAAATAGATAATAGATTATGACCAGGGATTTAGCTCAGTGGCATAAGCACCTGCCTAGCAAGCACGAGGTCATGAGTTTGATCACTGGTACAAAAAAAAGAAAAAATAAATTATGATTTTCCAAAGGTCAAGAAAGATTTATTTCTTCAGAATAAAAAAACTCATTGAATGCTTAGTTGGAATAAAACAAAAAAAATTACAAGCTAAGAAACATACTGGTGAAATTTTATAATTCCAAGATAAACACTAGTCTTTAATATTTTCAGAGCAACAGAAAAATCATATTATTTCCAAAGAGGTAAACATATTTTCGTCAAATGTTTGAAATGTTGACTATGCCAAGACAATGGAAGTGGTTTTTAAAATTTCAATGTATTTTGAACCCACAATTCTGTAAAAGTATCACTTTTTGTGTAAAAATATTACTCAAATTTGGAACAAAATGAAGACTTTTTCAGGGGTATTCAGACAATATCTATGCACCTGTATAAATTTCTGTATGTGTCCTGAAAATGCTCTCCTAAAAAAATATTCACTCCTGTAAAATTTAAAAAGCAATCTAAGAAAGAAAGAGGACAATGTAAAATTCAAGAACTCATAAGAAAATAAGCCAGTAAATACTATATTGTAGTGTAAATATTGCAATTGTAACTGTGAACCAGTTGCTGAGAAATAGTCTCCTAAAAATTGAAAGGATAGCAAAAGAATAGGTACTCATCTGGAATTAATCACATTACAGATTATTTTAAACATTGCTGGGTTTGGGAAGAAGGGAATCTTGTTTAGAGAGAGTAAATGATATTGATTAATTTTTAACAGATAAGAAAACTTGTTCTATTAGTTGTGTATATTCTAAATATAAGTGTATGAAGAGAATAAATTAAGTATATCAAATTATAAACAAAGGGAAAACATGAACAGAAACTTGATCAGTCTACATGAAGACCTGAAAACAAAGAAGATATAAAGTATAATAAACAAAATGCACACAGAAGATAATGGTAAAAAGACCAGTTTGATAACATATTTGTACACTAATTGTAACTGAGTTAAAATTTACCATAAAACATTGAGGTTATCTAAGTAGATTATAAACTTTTTCACAAACTAAATATCCAAGTATATGCTTTTTGTAATAGGCATCCTAAAAATGAAAATAATTGTTTTGAATTTAAGATATAGGTAAAAATTGCCATAGGCAAACTGTAACCAAAAGAAGGTAAAAACATTAATTAATGTAAGACAAAATGGAATTTAAGGTTAAAAGGTAAAATGAGACAGAGGGTAATATTGTATACTTTTTTTTTTTAAAAAATTGCAGTTTATTAATCATCTCATGACAAATTCATGTAATCAGCACAGATAAAGTTGTGATAGAATCTTTAGTCCTTCTGCTTTTTTTTGCTAGTACCAACACTGGCATTTGCAGCCCCCTCGTATTTTTTCATTTGGTACTTCTGTTCCTGTCACTGTTTTCTTGAGATATTTTCCTAATGCAGACCATGTCTTATCTATGTTTGGATTCATTTTTTTTAATATAATCTCATGATTCATAATCATACTAAAGCCAGTTGTTTTACCATCACCAAAATGGGTCCTGAAGTGAAACACAAAGATGACATCTAGTGTGATATTTAATATTTAGGCTAATTTTGCCCAAATATCTGTTGTCTTCTTGAGTGTTTTTTTCTGAAGTAGTTGGTTGATCATGAGCTTGCTGGTCTGGATAGCTACTGTGTCTTTCGTGAGGGTTGCTGATCCTTATGTAACCAGAGAGGGAGGTAAAAGTGCTGCACTGATTACATCTAAAACATTCTTTGGCTGCTTTTGCCTTACACTTTTCCTATGTTATATAGAAATGGACATTAGAGCTTTATGTTTGTGTGTGTGTCTTCCAAGGAGCCACAGTCAGGAGGAGTCAGTTTTATAGTTTCAGAATGAAACAGGTGAGGGGTAAATGGGAGGCTTACTTAGATATTGTATCTTTAAAAACAGTGGTTTTTTTTTCTCACCAGTATGCCATTTAATCCTGAATGTGACTCTAGCTGTATGGATTTCATGAACATTCATGGTTAGGCGTGACCTTAATAGCCTCCTCATGATTATTTTAGATCGTTATGCAGCTCAGATTTCTAGATTCTGGTTTCAGCCACCACCAGCAAGCAAGTCACTTTCTTTCTCTGAGTTTCAGTGAACTTGTCTTTCAGTAAATAAGAGTAAAATCAACACCTATCAGGCTCTTTTCCTTCTCTAAAGACTTATTCTTCTATTGCATGACTTTTACTCATAGTTTACCAATCCTTTTTGTAAAATCCAGTATTGAGAGAAACATTTTTGTGACATGTGTTTTGGAGTGGGCAAAATCACTTTTTATCCTCTTACACTCGCCAGAGCTTTAGAAAAATGAAAAAAAAAGTTTGAGGGCGTGATAGTGTAGTGATTGAAAGGACAGGTGTTATCTGTGTCTCAGAGTTATCTGGTGTCCTCTCTGTCATTAGATATCAGCAGTTTTGAGTCTGTGGTTGCTCTGAACCAGTATCTCTTGGGTGTCTCAGTCTCTGCCTGTACACACGTGGCCTCTTTCTTCTGCAGCTGCATTGCAGGCACTAAAAAGGAAGAAGAGGTTTGAGAAGCAGCTGACTCAGATCGATGGGACCCTTTCCACCATTGAGTTCCAGAGAGAAGCCCTGGAAAACGCTCACACCAACACTGAGGTGCTAAGGAACATGGGCCTTGCAGCAAAAGCGATGAGAGCCGTTCATGAAAACATGTGAGTGACACTGGTAACCCTTTCAATCATAAATATCCTCAGCATTGGAAAGGCCTTTGAAATTATGATGAATTTTGGTGGAACAGGTTCACACATCTAAAGCTTTTTGATTTATCAAGTGGAATGCTTTCCAAGTGGAATGCTTTCTTGGGAAAATTGGAGGTTACAGTGACAACACATAAACAAAAAACAACCATGGAAAATAGAATTTATAATGTTTGTCAGTTTCCTCGTGATGGTGTGAAATTTCATCTCCGCATGCTTTAATTTTATAACTCTAAAAAGTCTTCACTACCAACCTCTGTGAAGATGTTAGGGCTGTAGGATAGCAGCTGTCAAAACTTTAATGGGAATCAGAATTGCCTGGATAAAGAGCCGATGAAGAGAATGAAGTTGAATCTTTGAACTAGGACAGTTTTGGCTTTGTCATTTTTATCAAGATTACCAAGTGATGCTAATTCTATCCTATAACCGAGAACCACTGACCCAGAAAAATGTTTATCAGGATCAACTTCTACAGTTCAGGCATCAAATTGTGTAGTTAATATTTCCAGCTCTATAGCTGATTATTCATTGGTCAGATTAATTTGCCTCACTATGATTTAATTTCCTTATATGTAAATTGGCAATAATAATGCTACTTCCTTTGTGTGGTTGCTGTGAAGTTTCATGAGATACTAGATAGAATGAACTGAGCAGAGTTCCTGTCACAAACTCTCTCTGCTCGGTTATCCACGTCTGGAGTGACAGTGGGGTTGATGGAAATTTGCTTCACTTTTATTGTGGTAAATAAATGCCGGGGACCTGATCCTTTCTCGATAGCAGACATGATAGTGCAATGTGGGCCAGGGCTGCATAAAAGCAATGAGTGACTGAAGGATGTAGACTAATTTTCGTAGGATAGGAGAAGACGAAAAAGGAAGAGAGATTAGGCTGATGAAAATAACCTTACCAACATTTTTTGCCTTGATAATTAATTAACAACAGCCACCATTTTGGCAATTTTAGAGAAAAACATTAGATTCATCATCAGACTCAAAATCCTCTATCGCTGCTGTAACCCGGGGATTTAAATGACCACAGTGTTAGCCTTTCTCTCTAGGTAGCTCACCATCCTCGTACCGTTACACCCCTTCTGAGGAAAATTCACTCCCACCTCCAGACGTTAGTCATACATTTCTCTTATTCCTTTTAATTGATGTAATCATTATACATATAATAATAAAAGTTGGAGGCCCATGGTGGTAGTGGAGTGGTATAAGTATTCTTTTTGATTACTATATAAAAATATGTTGAAGCATGTGGTTTTTATAGTAAACAGAGTCTGAGAAACAAAAAGATTGGTTCCACTGTGATTCAGACTTTGTGTTTAGGTTACTTAGTAATAAGGGAAGCTGTCACTTGTCTCATCCAATGAATCTGGCCTACTTGCAGAGTTGGGGAGTGATTCAGAAACAGTGTTATAGAAACAGCTCAGAACACGGCCTCAGACACCAACAGGCTGGTGGTAGGAGCCAGAGAGTCTTGGGCGCCAGGAACTGTTGTCGAAGTAGCTGTCTGTCGTGTGGCTGCTTGGATCACTTTCCTGTGGTCGTTGATTTTTCTGAGGGCTTAGAGGACCTGATCCTGCTCTCTTTAGTAACCTCACAGGAGAGCACTCCACTGCTGGAGACCCTCAGGGAATCAGGATCTCAGGGTTGCTAGGTATTATAGAAATAGATCTCTAGTTGCAGAGTTTAACATTCCAAAGGCCTGCTTTCAGAGTGGCTACTGAAAGCTGCTATACTTGTCATAGTCATAGTGGCCCTTGGTGTTCTGTGCTACCGTTTTTCCCATAGGGAATATGCAAAAGCACATTTAAATATTATATATGCCGTGCTATATTTTCCAGATGGTTCTGTAAATAATTTGTTTAAAATTTGTTCTGTAAATAATTTGTTTACAGTTATAAAATAATTTGATTTCTCGTGATTCCCAACAATAATGGTCACTTACTTCATATTTAATATGTAATTACTATGCACAGTAGTGCACATCTGTAAGCCCAGTTCTCAGGAGGCTGAGGCAGAAGGATCACCATGAATTAGGCTACATAGTGAGTTCAAAGTCCGCTTGAACTGCAGTGCAAGATCCTGTCTTCAAGAATAATGTGAATCTACAGGATTATTCATTTTTAATGCAAATTACTTTTAAAGTGATTGAGTATTATCACCAGGGTTTTTTCTTATACTAGTGAAATAATTGGAGTTTACATTGACTTACTTTTCTAAATTCACTATTGTAAACTAAAATCCTGAAATATTTCAACATAATATTATTTCCTAGGGATCTGAACAAAATTGATGATTTGATGCAAGAGATCACAGAGCAACAGGATATTGCCCAAGAAATCTCAGAAGCATTTGCTCAACGGGCTGGATTTGGCGATGGCTTTGATGAGGTGCGTAACAATGTAAACGGTGTGGCACTGTGGCTGTCTTAAAGCATAGCTTCCTATAATACAGAGTTGTCAGTTTCCTTTATTACTTGAGAATAAATGTGAGTTGTTGGAAATATGCTTCTCTTAGGAGAGAAATGAAATGTTAGTAGCTCTGATTTAAAGGAAAGATTAATATACTTTGGCAAACAGCCTCCTAATTAAATTTTCAACTATTAAAGGAAAAGCAGTGTGATTATATAGTTAGTGACTTAATGGTTGGAGCCTAAATAATCCCATTATAAGGAATCACATGTTAGCACATCTGGGCAAACAAAGCGGACTGTGTCTGTCTGCAAAGAACAGATGTACCATGCTCTATAGCTATAAAATTAGAGGTTAGGCTGCCTGTGTTTATGACTCAGGCTGTGAAACAGAACAAATGTGGAGTGGCATTATTAACACACACATTCCGTTTAGATTAATCAAGTCTGATAATATACTCTGTAATTATAATGATGGTGTCTACACTGTGAATTCCAGTTGTTCTACTCGAGGCTCACACAAGTATACTGCATTAGGACACATTTAGAAGCCTTTCCCAATGTTGGAGTAGCATAGCGAAGAATCCAACTTTCTGCTTTTATTAAAAATGATATATCTAAGAAATAAATATGTGGTTCCTTGGAATCCTAGAAGATGAGAATTTATTGTTCACAGCTTTTAATAATGGATTGGAGACTGGGCATGATGGCGCATGCCTATAATTCCAGTACTCTGGAGGCTGAAGCAGGAGGATCACTGTGAATTCAAGGCCAGCCTGGGCTACAAAGTGAATTCAAGGCAGCCTGAACTGCATAGTGAAACCCTATCCCCAAAAGACAAAAAATAAAATAAATAAAATGAAAGGTTTGTACCTCAAATCATTCTACAGTAAGAGATGACAATGATTTTCACCATTTTAAAGTATAGAGAACAAAAATAAAGAAGAGCACATGACAGAGGAACATATTTGACCTTTGAAGCCTAAAATGTTACTTTCTGGTCATTTGTAGAAAAAATTTGCCAGCCTTTGGTGTAGACTACCACGCATCTACTGAGTGCATTATGATATGGTGGAAAGGGCCTGGAATGATGAGGACTTCTGGGTTTTACCAATTAGTAAAAACTCAAAGAAATCCATTTACTTTTCTGACTTAGTTTTCTCATCTATAAAGTGGAGACAATTGGGTCATTGGATTATTTTCAAAATTTCTTAAGTTCTACAACTCTGTTATGATGATTGAATAAGTGCTTGGTACCTAAAAGGCAAAAACGATAGCGATGACTACTCTGTTATCATATGTGTAAAGAAATAATCAATACCTTTCTGGTGCTGTTGATAAATATCAAGCACTATTGGCAATTCTGGGCATGCATCCAACATAGGATACCTTATTCTGCCATTAGTATGGTTTTAATTTCTTCCTAATTGTTTTGTAAGCAGAAGTAGAACATCAGAAAATTTATCCTGATATTTTATTTACATAACTGGTAGAAAACCACAAAACACATGCTTATTCTGTCTGTGCTATTTAACTGAGACTATGCATCTTCATACTTTCTTTTCTTTTCATGTGATTGATTAAATACAAGTCAGATAATCAGCATGCTGCAAAGTTGATACTCACTGACTTGATCAATACGTGGGTGACTTAAATACATTGTCTCTTGCTCCATGGTGTTATGTTTCTCCCTTTAATATATTTCTTTATATGCCTTTAATGCCAAATTCAAGCATTAACTCCTTGAATGTAGAGAATATTGATTCAACGTTGCACCCCCAATGCTGATTTCAAAACCTTCCCAGGATGGGGGTCTTAATACATTTGTTATGAGTGAATGAATAAATAAAGTGTTTACTTGGTAGAATATAAGTGTTTATTCATTTTTCACTCTGACATTTCTCAGTACGTCAACCTCAGAAATCTGTGATGACAAATTTAGTTTTGACTCCTGGAGGGAGCTGGCTTCCATTTGAGGACTTAGGGACAGGTCCATAATGAACTAGTTCAGGTCATCTCAGACTGGCATAAGGTGACCTATGTCCTGAAGGTCTTAAATTAGTATTATCTTACTGTGTTTTGGGGCAAAGAATCATTTTAAAATAAACTAAACTCACCAGGATCATTGTTAACAGAGAAAATACATTATATCTACATTGAATTGAAGTTTTATTACCCCAAGTGCATGCATGATTTATATTGACTTTGATGGTTTGACAGAGGCAAAGTACCTTTGATGCTAGTTTCTGTGCCTTATGGTCTTGCTATGTTTGTTTTTTCTACAACATTAGCCCAAATAAAAATATTTATTTTCTTTAATTAAAGTTTCACAGATTGTTAACAGGAGAAAAGAACATATTGGAAAAATGACAGGCAAGGTGTGAATTCCCCAGAAACTAAAGAGATTACATATTCAGCTAGCACAAATTACTTGAATGGCTGTTTGCTGAAGTATTATAAGATTAACTACAACAAATTTGCACAACCCAAAATATTCATTTTTCAATCATTGCTCAGTGTTGCAAAAAAGACTTAGTTTCAAAATAAATATTCCATTTCACTTGGTTCTTACATATCAATTGGGTAGCAGATGTTCCTGTTATTGTGTTTAAGGAAACCAACTTCTTGAAACGTTAACTGTCTAATTCTTCCTTTCTCCTTCGTTCAGGATGAGCTGATGGCAGAACTTGAAGAACTGGAGCAGGAGGAATTAAATAAGAAGATGACAAATATCCGGCTTCCAACCGTGCCTTCGTCTTCTCTCCCAGCACAGCCAGATAGAAAGCCCAGCGCACACCGGTCTCGTGCAGGTCTGATATGCAAAGAGTTCTCATAGTTTGCTCAAGCAATGGCTGGGCTCACCCCGTTATGCCCTTCTTTGTATTTGATTTCATAAATGAACACATTTTTATGCATAATTCATCCTGTTTTCTATGCTGAAAATGTGAATAATTCCAGTGACTAATTTTTATCACTTTTGTGTTCCAGCATCTTCCAAAAGGACAGAAGAGGAAGCTGATTTCAATGAACTGGCAGCTTGGGCTTCTTGTTAAACTAAGATGGAATTTTTGGATACATGCAAGTGAACTACATACATGAGACATAATTTTTTTTTGCCAAGTTCAGAAGTTAACCAGACCCTGCTTTATATTTTCACTTGATGAGTAATTGTCATTTAAGCTTCATAATTAAAAACAAAGAAAGGAGTCATGGGTAGAGATAGGATCAAGGGTGGCTTTTCAGTGTAAAGAATCCCTCATGTGGATGGGGTGGGGGTCGTGTGTATCTACTCTGTCACTACTGTCTTTCCGGTCTCCCCATGCGGTTGATACTTTCTATGTGATTGCTGGAAGAAAAAATTCTACTGACATAGCAGATATACAACAGTTTAAAGTTCTTGTTTGAGGATACAATTAGGAAAGCTGGGGAAAATTTCCTTACTATGTAACTGCAAGTTTCCTGTGTGTATTACTATAAATGATAAATAGAAATACATTGTATCTCTTTCAGGGGGGACATCTTGCCCAGAAGTCTCCTATAAGTGTACAAACATATAGTTTCACTTGAGTTTTGCAATTTAAAACCTTAAAGGAGCTTTAATTGACATTTATTATGCCAATTAGGCTTGAAATGAGGCAATAGGTGCATTTTCCAAAATATCTGAAAGCGCTAACAGCGTACACTGCTGAACAAGGGTCTCCTGGGTGTAATTTAACCACTTAGGGATCTGCATTAACACTTCCAGACCCTTATGAGGCTGTTCCGGCCTCAGTGTACTAAATGTGGGAGTGCTTATTCTTTTGTTTTGTGCTCTTTAGCAGTTTTGTTTTTTACACTTTACCATGCACTTTGTTAAAAAAAATTGGCATTTAAATGTATGTCTTGAATAATATTTTTCCATATTTACTTTAAAATCAAAATAAATTATACAGTTATATATTACTGATAATATATCATAGAGCATAAAATGGCAAGTTTCATTAGAGAAAATGCTTTAGTGTTCTCTACCTTTGCTTAGCAATGTGGTAGAATGGAAATAATGTTAGACCTAAGGTAAGAAGCCCTGGTTTCAGTCTCTGGTGTGCCACAGCACATGTCACAAACTTTCTGAGTTCCTGTCTCTTTCTTGGGAAATCTAAGAGCTGGACTCTGTGATCCCTACTGATTCTGTTCTATCCTCGGTCTTTGGCAATCTTCCCATCCTTCAGAACATAAAGAAGTCTTCCTTATTCCTTAAGTCTTGGTTAAAATGTCCTTTGTTTGGGGCAATTTTTCTTGCTTTCCCAGACTAAATTAGGTCTTCTTGTTATATGCCTTCCTAGCTCTCTGCTCGTTCTTCCATCACTTTTCATGATTTATATTACATTTTTCCTTGAACAATCACTTAATTATTGTTTTTCTCTGTTGTACTGTGGTAACCATGAGGGCAGATACTGTATATCTTTTAGTTCAATAGTCCATGCCTGGTGCTCTGCACCATTTGTCATACACAGCAGGAATTCAATCAATACTTATTAAATGAACAGCAGTTGAGTTTTTGTATCTTTTGGTACAATAGCATAACAGGAACTAGATTTGCCTTCTGCCCTTAAACAACTAGAAAACTGGACAAAATACAGAAAACAACAACTTCTGACACTGGGCAATGGCCAACACTGGCAGGGATTCCCAACAGAAGGGAAGACAGTGCCCTGGCTCACTGCCTCCTAGGGTGGGGCCTGTGGTCTTCAACTATGGCCTGAATGTTTGCCTCCCACCCACTGATACACTGTCATCCTACCCTAATCCCCCAGACAATGGTAGTGAGCGGGGAGGCCTTTTGGGAGATGATTAAATCATGAGGCAGCACCTCAAGGATGGGGTTAGTGGTCTCATCACATAAGCCCCCAGGAGCTTGTATAACCTTTCGCCATGTGAGCACACAGGGAAAACACAATTTATAAACCAGAGTGAACCGTCACCAGACTCTGTATCTGCTGGTGCTTGAGTTTGGACTTCTAGTACCTTCCAGAGTCTAGTGCTTCTTGTACTATGAGATATAAAGTTTTGTTTTATATAAGCTTCCAGGCTCTAGTGTTTCATTATGGCAGTTCCTACAGATCAAGACTTAGAAAGAGTACAAGAAGACTTCTGGGAGATGAGGAGAGGGCTCCTTCAAGTCTTTGGCTGAAAATTAATTTCTGTGTTTTGTGAGGGAGCCACTGAGGCTGAGAACTGCTGGAGAGATGTAGGTGAACCAATTCTCTGAGCTCTTGCTGGTCCTGGAGCCTCTGTGTTTTCACTAACCAGAGTGGAAATACTTCCTAATGTGGGGGCACAGATGGAGTCCTCAGAGGGTGTTGCCTCAGTAGTCAAAATTATATATAGAATGAAGGCTATTCTGGGTATACTGTAAAAAAGCTTAACAAGTAAGCTTCAAAATGATCAAATGATTCCAACTGACTGAATAGCATTCCAGAAAAACAACAACCAGCAAAAATACCCAAAACCAGCCAAACAAACAAACACATGAAAACTCTTCAATACTTAAAAAGAATATAAAAACTAACAATAACAAAATAATTCAAACAAAGCTCAGGCACACAGTAGAATAGCATTTCTGAAGTCCAGGATTTGTCAGGAAATTTCAGTCATGCAAAGTATAGGGAAGTATAAGGAATAACTAAGAGAAACATCACGGTAAAAAGAGACTCAGAAATGACATGAATGATAGAAGACAAAGATGTTAAAAGAGCATTTATAAATACTCTCCATATATTGTCTAAAATAACTACAATAAATATATTCCATAACTTTAAGAAAGAAGAAAGTATAAATATAGGACATCGTGGGTAGTATTAACAGCAGATTCGATACTGCCAAAAAAAAGACATGCGTTTGAAAACATTGTTACAGAAACCACCCTAAATATAAACCAGATTGGAAAAATGAAAAACATAGGAGAAGAACAGAACAAGAGAACAAGAGTTCTTAGAATTGTAGAGGAGGGCTTATTGGGTGAGTTAGAGGGTACTTGGAGTAGGGATCAGGAGAGAGAAAACATGATTGAAGAAATAATGGCCAAAATTTTTCCAAATTTGATGAAAACTATAGAGATACAGTTTAATGAGATTCAATACATTTGTCTTCTATTTTCTGCTACCATAACAAGATACCCAAGTGTGGGTCTTTTATAAAGAAGTTCATGTACCTCAAGGTTATGGAGACTGGAAAGTCCAAGAGTATGATGCCAGCATCTGTGTGTCCTTGGTGAGGAACTTTCTGCTTCTCAAAGCATGGTGACAGGCTTTGCATGTGACACAGAGCAAGCATGCTAGTTTGCATCTCTTTTCTTAAAAAGCCACACAGCCCGTCACAGGGAACCCATTCTTGGAACTCCATGGATTGACTTACCAGAGGTCCCACCTCCGAATACATTTAACATATGTACTTCAGGATTAAAATTCCAATGCATGAGCTTTTAGAGGACACATTCAAACCAGCTTAATCCCTCAAGTAGAGGGGTTGTCTCCTTCAATAACAAAAGTTACTGTGGTCTGTTTAAAACATTAGAAACTTCCAAGTGAGAACTCATGGGTGTTTGAACATTTCTTCTAATCCTGATTAAACACATGCTTGGGCAGTTTGTTAAATACATGAAATGGGCCCTGAAAGGTGGCTAGTACAATAGAAGAAATTCATTTTATTCATTTTAATTTAAATTTAAAAATCATACTCAATTTATTATACAGTATTTTTGAACTTGGATATGCAAATCGACTGTTTCAGCTGTAAAACTTATGAAGTCTATATATTGACCATGTATTTTGGGTGGAAATTTGCATCTGACTTGAGGTGTGTTCTAAGTGTAAAATACACATTGGCTTTCAAAGACTTTGTGTATATAAATCATGTAAAATATCTCAATAATTTTATATTGATTGCATGTTGAAATATTAGATGTACAGGGTTAAATAAAATGTGTTAAATATAATTATTTCTGCTTTTTAAATATGTGGCTACTAAGAAATTTAAAATTACATATGGGGTTCTCATATTTCCACTGGCTAGCTTTGGGTAAGGTCAGCTACCTACTATCAGTAAGCATGCAGATAATGTGTGAAGTGCAATACAAAATGCCAAAGACATTAAAAATAAAATAATTATTTTTTTGGAAATGATATTTTACATTAAAAAGGAAAAGTATTTTGAAGTAAATTATAATATGGACTCTGCTGAAAATAAGCATCAAACGAGAGAACAGTTGTAAAGGTAAAACATTCTTAAATTGCAAAGTATTGAAAAGAACAAAGATATGTATTGGGCATCAAATTTTCTTCTGCAAAGCATCCTTCATGCAGAAAAAAATATTGTGAGATGTTATCAAACGTGGGATGCCTGCTGAAAATTATTTCTGTAGCTTTACCTGACTCCTCATGATGGACCTTGCTTTCAGCAGGCTGAATAGTTTGTTAGATCCATGTGCTGCTATGTAAGATGCCTGCCAATGTTTTGGTTATGTTGTTTTGGCTTTTGTAAGAAACACATTCAAGGTAACTTGAGAGATAAACTTGGATTTTTATTGGAATAGTAATCAGAATAGAAAGAAATGCTTAGAATGGAAATCTAAGAAAGATTGTAAAACATAAAGGCAACAGACAGATCTAAGAAAGTCATTTTTCTGAGTGGCCAATTGTAGGGAAAAGAAAGCTACCATTATTTTGGGCAGTTGTTCTGCTCAAGAGTCAAATTCCAGTGCCAGGAAATTTGACTGACCAAGTATAGCTCATGTAGCTACCTGTGGGACCAGTTACGTGGAAGCAAATAAACGGAGAAGCAGGAAGGTAAATTCATTAAAATATGGTAGTCAAGGTGATCCTAACTGAAGAGGAGTGTATGGATGTTAACCACCAAAACACACAATCTAAAGTGACTGATATGCACTCAACATCTAGGGGTAATTCAATCTTGACTTCAACACATTTGCATTCCTGGCAGACACAAGAACTAAGAACTGACTTATGTAGTAAAAATTGGAGTAGGAAACAGTTCCTACACCACAGTGGTATTTGTCTAACTGAACAAATTGGATAATGTGCTAAAGTTAGCAAACCTAGAAAAAATAAAAGAAAATGCTAAAAGAAGTTAGGACTAATAAGGATCTTTGTATCATTACATTATAGCCCCCAAAATAAACTGATGGAATGTTAGTCAATTTCTATTTCATCTCTCCACTTCCTTTATTCTATTTCCCTAATTTAAGACAGATAGTCACGTTTCTGTGGGAGAAAGTATTTCTATGTAAAATCCTGCTCTGACTTCCAATTCACTTTGCATCATTTGCATCTTGGCTTACCAGACGTTTTATTGCACTATGTACAATTTGAGCTATACACTAAGAGAGTACACACAGGACAAAGTAATAGTGCTATTATTTAGACGAGAGATGCATTGAGCAAATAGGAATGCTCTGATTATGAATTATTTTCCTGAACATGTCCAGTGTTTCCAGGCTATAGAGAGTTTTATATATATGCAATTATCATGTCAGGAAGATTAAGTATTCCCTCTCAGTTACCAGAAAAAGACTCCAATTTAGACCTCTCTGTGGATCACTTAAGGAGCAACATGTATGTAGTTGGTTATTTTGGCTACTGAAATAGCACCTTAGTGTCAGTTTTGCAGTCCATGGTTTTAGTTAGCAGTGGTCAACTGCCATCCAAAATGTTAAGTGGAAAATTTCAGAAATTATTTATAAGTTCTTAACTGTGTACTATTCCTAGTACCCTGTTGAAATTCTCCTTTGTTTTGTTCTGTCTTGTCTGGTTTTTCAATAATCTCTTTATTCAGCATATGTACACTGTATCTGCTACCTGACTGGTAAACACTTGGTAGCTGTCTTGAATAATAGGAGATTAATGATGGCTAAATATCATGTATTGTTATCTTAAAAGTAGTTGCTCAGATTACAAGATAAAGACATAAATTGATCAATGTAAGCACAAACCATTTTTCAATGAACTAATGATAGAATACATACATATGATAGAATATATGTAATATATATAATAGGATATATATATATATATATTCTTATCTCTTCCCTTTTTTTCTTTCCCTTATCCTAGTTCTTTCCTTTTGAGCAGTTTCTTCCCCTTTCACTTTCACAATATCTATTGTAAACTTTGAATCTTGTTTAAGTGGCTTTTCCCACAAGTTCTGGTATGTTGTATTTGCATTTTTCATTTGATTGTAGATATTGTTTAATTTCTTATTTAATTTCATCTGTGACACATTAGTTGTTTAGGAAGATGTTACCTAGTTTTTATGTGTTTATGGAGTTTGTGTGGTTTCTTTTGCCATTAATTTCCAATTTCATTGCACTATGGTCAGATAATATGCATGGGGTAATTCTAATTTCTTTGCATTTACTTAAGCATGCCTTATGGGTTAGTATATGGTCTATTTTACAGAATATCTCATGAGCAGCTGAGAAGAATGTGTATTCTGATTTTGTTGCATGGAACACTCTATAAATGTATACTAAGTCCATTTGTTCACGTATTTGGTTCAGTTCTGTGATTCCTGATTTTTTGTCTTGCTGTATCTTTGTGATGATGGGGTATTAAGTTCTCTCCATTATGACTGTGTTATTACTTGTTTGATTTTTCATGTCTATTAATATCGTTGGGTGCTCCTGTGTTTGGTGTGTATATTTTTGTGATTGTTATCTTTTCCTCTTGAATTTTTCCTCTAGCAAGTATGTGAGATGAAAAATTGTCTTTTTTGATCATTTTTGATTTGAAGTTCACACTGTCTACCAACAAGATAGTTACCCTTGCTTTTTTCTGGGTTCCTGTTGCATGGGGTATTGCTTTCTATCCTTTGATTTTTCAGTCTATGAGTTTTTTCTTGAGTTAAATGTGCTTCTTGTGTACAGCATATTGGTGGTTCTTTTTTCTTGATCTGTTCTGCCAATCTGCTTCTTTGGATAGGTGAACTGAGGCCATTTACATTGATGGTTATAACTGATATGTACTGGCTTATCTTTTCAAGTTATTTTCATGTTGTTGGTTTCCTGAGTTTTCCTTCTGTTTATTTGTTTGCCCTGTCTGGTGGTTTATTTCTGATGTTGTTCTTGGAATTTTGGGCTTTTAAAAAATCTCTATGTAGAATATCTTTGAGTACTCTTTTTTGTGTTGGATTTTTGGCCACGAATTTCTTCAGTTGTTCTTTGTCATGAAGGTATCTTATTTCTCCATTAATTTTAAAAGACAATTTTGCAGGGTACATTAATCAGGGTTGGAGGTTGTTTTCTTTCAGGTCTCAAAATACCTCAATCAAAGCTCTTCTTATCCTAAGGGTCTGGGTTGAGAAGTCTGCTGCAATTCTGATGGGCTTTCCTTTATAGGTGATCTGTTTCTTTTCTCTAACAACTTCTAATATTTTGTTTTTGTGTTGGATTTCTGGACTCTCAATTATTATATGTCTGGGTGTAGATTTATTTTGGTTATGGCTGTTTGGAGTTATATACACCTCACTTACATATCTGTCAGAGTCTGTCCCCCTTGCTTGGGAAATTTTCTTCTATTACTTTTGCAAATAGTTTTTTTAAATGTCATTTGTGTAGACACCTGCTTTTTCACTGATACCTGTTAGTCTTATATTGTTTTTTTGCAATATCTTGGTGCTGTTATTATTTCATGATCTCTTATTATTAAGAGACCTTTCTTTTGTGATCACTAGCTATGATCTTGTCTTCAAAGTCTGAAAATCTATCTTCAGTTTTGTTTAAGTGGTTTTTTTATCAGCCTTCGATGAAAATTTTAATTTCGTATTTATCTCTTTTAATCTGTTTCATGCATTCTATTTCTTTCCTATAGTGTTCTTTCAAAGTTTTCATTATTTTCCTAAGATTCTATATTTTTTAACATATATTTTCTAGCTATGCTGAGCAATTCCATCATTATGGATGTCAGTTCTTTTTTTACCTGAGAAATTATTTTCTCCATAGCCTCTTGGATTTGCTTCTTTATCTCATTTGCTACCTCATCTTTGCAGAAATTTCAGATGTGTGTCTTCTAATTTCTTCTATGTTGATGTCTCCTGTACTTGTTCTGGGTGGGCTGGGGGTCTGACGTTGTAATTTGCTTTTTTAAATTGTCATTTTCTGGGTCTATTTCATGTGTCTTTGTCCTTAAGCAAAATGCTGGTTTGTCTAAATTACCACCTGTTGATTTGTATTTTGGTCTTTTAAATCTTGCTAGTCTCACTTGTGCATAGTGTGCATCTTATTTGGGGTCCTACTGTGTGGCTGGTGTTCCCCCTGTAGGGCAAGGACGAGTCGCCTGAAGTCCTCCTGCAGGGCTAGTTGGCAAGTCCTTTATTCTTCCCGGGCTGACTAGCCGAGGAGTACTGATGTGAACCAGCTGCTGGCTCATATTGTTACTGTTGCTTCAGACTTCTTTCCAGGCTGTAAGACCCACCTGTCTATCGTGTATGCCCTATGCAAGGCCCTCATGTGTCACTTGGGATCTTATAGGCCCAGTGTGGTCCCTTGGATGGAGGGCAGGCTTACCTGCACCATCATAGGCCTGTTGTGGTCCTCTTAAATTATAGGTTGAACTTTCAATTCTATGGGAATGACTAATAGTTCACATGTAAACTTATTTACAAATAAATATTAAATACTTGTACACTGAGATCTGATCTAAGTATGCAAATTAAAGTTCAATAAAACATGGTCTCCATCATTGTTTCTGTAGCCTGACCTCTATGCCAAGTTCCAGTCCACTAGAAGTTAGAGGTTTTCTTTATTTTTCTTGCTGTCTTCTTGGTATAGATTTCTTTGTCTTAAAACAGGTATGTACAATCTGTGGTCAGTGAGTCATTTACTCTTGTAAGATATGTTATAACAAATACTGAAAATGAAAGAATGCTTATTTGCATTAAATATATTGCAGATATTTTCTGTGGCCGAAGACAGTTCTTCTTCACTGAGTGTGATCCAAGCAAAAGCAAAGGCTGGATGCCCACGTCTTAGAGTTCATGTTGTATGATATCAGTATAGCTACTGCAATTATCTTTTTGTGACAATTTGAATGAGATATCTTTTTCTCTATTTTTACTCTCAATTTATCACTCTACTTGAATCTTAAAAATCTCTTGTAGATGGCATTTAATTTGTTAATGTTTTTTCCTCTGTAATAATGTCAATCTCTACCTTTTAAATAGAGAACTTAATCTACTTATATTTAGTGTGATTACTATATCCTCCATTTTGCTTTGTTTTTGTACCTCTTCACCATTGGTGTTAAAAGTTAGCTTTCATTCTTGTGATACTAACAGGTGGGGCTTTTTGGAAAGTGATTAAATCATCAGGGCTCTTTTTCATTTTTTGAAGAATATTTGTACTAGGTATAAAGTTCTTGGTTGACCATTTTTTCTTTCCGTATTTTGAATATGTTATTCCACTAGCTTGTGATCTATGTTGTTTCTGATGAGAAAACACCATTAGTTTTATTAAGGGTCTTTTGCCTCCTTTTCTTTCTTTCTGCTCTTCAAATTCTTTGTCATTGTTTTTTTTTTTTTTTCTTTTTCTGGTGCTGGGGATTGAACCCAGGATTTTGTCTGTGCTAAGATATGTGAGATGGAAAGCAGAATGCATGAAGTCTGTTCCTGAGTGCTTTTAGCATGAACACCTGGTAGAGTAGAGAAGGGAAGGAGAAGAGATTAGGTACAAGTTAAGTCTCAGAGGAAGGGTTTTAGCATACTCCGTGGGATGCTCAGAGTGACGTCTAAATTGATCCTGGGTGAGATGGTTAAATGTGGCCATCCTGCAAAGAACACAGCTTTGGTGAGGAGTGCCACCGATGACAATCCATGCAGAGGAGGTAGTAATTCCATTCCTGAAGGGGATTTGGGGGGTCCACCATGGTGACATCACATAATTTGCTTAACTTTGCTGACCTTCATTTTCCATACTTGTGAAACAAATATTGAACAATATCTATATAGGTTCTATAGGAACATGAAATATAACAACACAGGGAACAGCGTTGTATTGTCTAGCACATTGTAAGGAGTCATGAAGAGTTTTCCTTTATCATATTGCTTATAACTTCTCTAACAGTGATAACAACCATCCTGCAGTACGTTTGGTTTTCAGAAATGAACAAGGTTTAGCTCTCAAGAGGTCTCATTGGGAAGGAAAGGACAGGCACCAAATAGATGGGAATGCAAAGTGATAAATGTCCCAGTGTTGCTTGGATACCAGAGGCTGATTCCTGGACCTCAGTTGCCTGAATTGGGACTGGAAGAACATAGTGAGAAGCTGTGGGGCAGGGAGGTGTGAAAGGGCATGTAAGGAGGCTGGGGCACTGTGCGAGTGGTGATGAGACTGTGGAAGTTTAAGGAGACAGATAAAGTCTTGGCTATCTTCATGTAGGAATTTGGATTTATGCTAAAAGTATTGAGAAGACAATGAAGTCTAAATATTAAGCTGGGTGTGGTGACACGCGCCTGTAATCCCAGCATTTGGGAGGCTGAGGCAGGAGGATTACTATGAGTTCAGGGCCAGCCTGGGATAGTAGTAAGTTCAAGGACAGCCTGGACCACACAGCAAGACCCTGTCTCAAAAAACAAATACACAAGTGATAATCAATTTGCGTTTTACACGGTTCTATCACACAAATAGATTGGAGTAAACAAACTGAATATGAAGAGACTTATTGAGAGCAAATGGAAGAATTCATCAAAATATCCTGTGGTAAATGGAAAACGTTCCTGTTTCTGTGGAGAGCTAGATGGTACGAATAACCTGATTTAGCTAGTACGCTTTCTTTTTGGCTTTGCTGGTACATTTTCTTAGAGGAGACAGTCACTCATCTAAGGTAGATCTCTTTGGGATGTATCTTATTTAGGTCAGCAAGTCCAAAGAACTGCAGCCTTGAGATTTCCAATTTCAAGCATTCCTGACATCGCCCTTGGTGGTTTTTCGAACGTTATCTTGTGCTATTACTCATTGTTGTCACTAGGCGGCACCCTGCGCCCACCCTACAGGAGACTTCCCACGGACGAAAACCTGCTGCAGTCATCTCCGTTTGTGGGAAATTGATAACAATTTGGATTTTATTAATTGAAATGAAAACGGTTGTTTCTAAATGAGGCAACGAGACGGACCATATGGTGGAACTGAGTCTGAGCGCAGGAAGTCTTTGGAACTCTGGGTTTGCTTCATTTCAGCGTGCGGTGCCTCACTGCAGACCACCAAGGCGAGGCTGCCGGTGACAGGAGGAGGTTTGCAGCCGCCCTTGGAGCAGCCTCTCCCCGTACTGCTGTCCTGGGCTCTGCTCACAGAGCCGGCTGGGTCCTCTGGGAATCTGTTACCGCTTCCCACGCAGTGTGCATAACAAACTCCAGCATCTTGCGGAGCCGTGGGCAGGAGGTCGAGGTAGTGGGGCGCAGGCAGCGCGGGAGTAGAGTGTGGGCGCGCGGCCAAGGGTGGGCAGGGGAACCCGGGCCTGCCCTGGGGCTGTGCTTGCTTCAGAGCAGCGCTGCTTCCTGGCATCCCGGTGCATCCCGCATTTCTCCTTGCCTTTCATCCTCACACACGCCCTCTGGGGAGGGCATTTATTCCTCTCTACTCTCTTGAAGGAGAGAATGAGTCAGGAGAGCTGCCCTCTGGCCTGTGAGTGGCCGGAACTGGGCTATAGTATTAGTTTCCTAGCTGTTAAACAGTCGCAGCAAATCTTGTGGCTTAAACAAGTCCAGCACATATGGACTTTAGGGAACAAAGTCAGGGTGTGGGTAGGGCTGCCTTTACCCCTGGAGAATCTGTTTTCTTGTGTCTTCCAGCTTCTGGTTGCTGCTGACATTCCTTGGCTTATGGCCTCTTCCTCCCTCTTCAAATCCAGCCACACTGCAGCACTCTGATCCTTCCTCAATCTTCATACCCCCTCTGACCACATCCAGGGAATGTTTTTGCTGTAAGGACCCAGGAGAGTAGCAGGACAGGACTGCTCCTGCAAGCAGCGTAACTGCTCCATCTCAAGCTCTTTGACTTGTTCACCACATCTGCAAAGACCACCGTGCCGTGTGCAGTGACACAGATCCTGGCTCTGGGTTTAGATGTGGACATCTTCGTGAGTTTAAATAGAGCTTGCTTCATGGGTGGTCATCAGGTCATGACAGTAAGATTTGGTTCAGTATTTTTATTTTAAATGAGAATGGAAACAGGCCGTGAGGCTTCTTTCTTGTTAGTTATTAGAACACTTACGCAATCCGTGCAGTCATTTCTAGAAACCTAGCTAAGTATGAGCATAGAAAGTTTATTTATGAAACCCTTGTTGTATCCCAGCTTCACATTAGGTGGTGGCCACTCGAGGGTAAAAAGATGCGGTCTCTTCCCTTCATCAGGCTAGTGAGGGAGTTACATAAACAAGCGAGTGGAGCAAACTAATGCTGTTGCCATGAGAGAAATTTGCGCTAAGAAAAATTACAGGGAGGTTCCTATTCTACAAGTTCTAAAGCAACCACTTATTCCTTGCAATTGCTTAACGTTTCACTTGTAGGCCCTGTAACAAATAGGAGTGAAACTTCCCAAGTATGTATTGGACTGACATTAAACTATCCTGGACTTTTGACCACTATGGTTCTGCTGTCAATATTAGCCCTCTGCCTTGCCCTGAATTTGGAAGGAATCTGCAGATTGATAAAAAGCTGAGAAGTTCATCTTGGAGGTCACCAGTGGGAAAAGGAAAGAGTTCATAGGTCGTGACTCATCAGTTAATGCACCATGGTTTACTTGTGTGCGTACGGTGTTTTCACCTGTTGGGCCCTTATTACACACCTGAAATCACAACGTTCTAGGGTACTGGCCGGGTTGGCTGCTTCAGCTTCTGCCAAGTCTCAGCACAGAGATGATCACCATTTGTGTTGAACCTCAAGGGCAGAGGCTGGATTGTCCTCCAGCAGGAACCTGTGTTGGAAATGCGTGCACATCCTGAAGCCAGAAGTAGTTACAAGGGGAGAGACTTTAAGAAAGGAGCTGTGATTTCTTCAAAGGTGGAGTAAGAGTATGTTGTGTCTCATCGTCTTCATGTGGCTGACCAAGCTTCCACATAAACTGAGATTCTGTTCCTGGACTCACCGGTGACCTCTAGCCTTTCTCTAGCCATACCCTAGCATCCGTGCTGCAGCCATGGCAGCTAAGGAGTCAGATGGGGTGGGAGTGGAATCGCTACCAGAAAACTGGGGGCGACTTGGGTTGGGTGTTGGGCCTCTGAGACCCTTGGATCCTCTCTGAGAACCCTGTGGGTGGGTGACAAGCAGGATTTAGAGTTGGAAAGTAGTAGCTTCCAGCAGACAAGGTGATAGACAAACAGTGCTCTCTGAGCAAGAGATAAGCTTTTACAATAAGGATAGTACACTTGGGAGACTTCCAAGCAGGAGGAGCAGAGGTGTCACTGTGAAATTACCCTCCAAAGGGAGAGTGACCAGGGCCCAGAGATGGCAGCCACAGCAAGGTCCAGGTTGATTTCGCTCTTGTTTTCCTGAACTTGGAGACTAGTCTGGGTGGTAACCAAAGGGGTTCTTTCCAACTGACAAAGCATCTCTGCCACCATATCGGGAGAGGAGGTTTTGAACTTATGTGAACTCTCAGCCAGCCTGGTGGCCAAAACCCATCAAAAGAGGCAAAATCACAATGCCAGTATGTGTAGATGAGGCCTAATTGGGTCAATGGAGTCACTAGAGTTTAACTTGGGGCTTGTCTTTGAGGTGTCACTGTGTGGGATCAAAAATTCTGACACTGAGGAGAAACTTGCAGCAAAAGGGGGCTCTCTGAGCTCTCCTTGAGAAATTGAAGACCACAAACTCAGAAAATCTAGATTGCGGCCTTTCTTAGGTTTTTCTCCTGGGCTCGTACTGCTAGTTTCCCAAGCTCAGCTCATTTCTTGCTTAGTATCTACACTCTCAAAATCAGGGTGACGCTTCCCCCCGAGGACCCTGAACAGTGGGTGCACCCATGATGTTGCAACAGCTGGCAGTTTTCAAAGACTCATGTTGCATGGGTTGCCCGAAGCTCCTCATGGTCGAAGGCTGTTGACTGCTGGTTGTGTTGAAATGTGACTCCTGATTGTCTATCCATCAGGTCCAAAAGTTAGATCTACAATCTGGAATCAGAGGCAAGAAAAGAACTCGCCCTTCACTGAGGCTTGTGACAGCATAATGTACAGATAATGGCTATGATCCATCATCCATGAAGTCTTTACAGATACAACCAAATGCGGGAGATATTTGTAAGAAACAAAGAAGCATTAGGCTGAGAGCCAAAGAGCTTTGTTTTCCATAGTGCTTTGTCACTTTCTCACTGTGTTCATGTAACCTTTATGGTTTGAGATTTCATTTGTAAGAAAGGAGTTTTGAAGCAAAAGGTTTGACAGCCTGCCTCAGGCATAAATGTTCCTGTGCCTGAACCTATCCAGGTAGAGGCTGTCTACAAATTTTCACCCCATAACCCCTGCAGGGTTCAAGTCACAGTAGCTTCTGTGGGAGGCCAGTTTGCTGGCGAAGGGAGCTGTGTGCTGAGGGTCCATTTGTACCATCTATTTCTGGGGTACCTCTAGTTGTTAGAGCTTCTAGTTCATGTTACTCAAGACTGAGTTTTAAAGTATTAATTGACTAGGGACTAAGAGTTTCAAATATCCTTTTAAAATGTTATTTCCAAGATTGGTTATCATTTATTTATATGCAGTAAATATCTCTTGAGCCCCTGTGGAGTGTATCCTGGCATTGTGTAGTGATGTGCAGAGAAGAGTGCTTAGAGTTGGCTGGTGGATGGGCTTAGGGCAGAGGACTACAACCCAAGGTGGTAGGTGATTTACAAGAGGAAGGTAATGATGCCAGGGGGGAGCTTATGAGGTGTTGTGGTTGGGACAGCACATACATTACTGGGATGAAGCATGTTTAGAGTTTAGGGTGATGCTGAGGATTGGTGGACAGAGGGGACTGGAGAAGTGCATGGGTTACAAGGGTCTTTGCTCATTGCTGTGCGTGTTGAGTACATTGTAGTACCTGCCTTATCACATGTAGATGGTAAGTAGTGCTCACTGATAAATGCTTGAAGGCTCCCAGATCACAGTGTCGGGTAACTGAGTAATACCTGAAATGTTCTTGAGATCTTTTGGTGGCAGAAGCCAAGGCCAGTGTACTTTGTGTGTATGTTGTTGTCATCCTTCCAGACACCCGGTGGACCTCAGCATGACCATGGCAATTTGAAGGAAATTCTTATTTCACATCTCCAAATTCAGCTGACTTTTCTAAAGTATAAACTCATTTCGGCAAAAATTAGTGAAAAAAAAGAGTGGAATGAAGTTGCTAAAAATTTACTTTTGAACATTTTAAGTTAAAAACTCTGTGGAGATGAGTGAGGAATCAAAGTGCAAAGGCACACTATTGAGTCACGGTCACCATTTTGTACCTGGAAAATAAATTTAGCCTTCTGTACTTACTCTTCATGTGTTGACAGCACACAGAATCAATATCATTCCTTTGACATAGCTGAAGGATGAGATTAAGCCAAAAGAAAAATATTTCCAAGAAACACCTTAAAGGAATTTGATACCTGAGCACGAATAGGTCAACTTCCTTCACTTCTATAGAAGGAAAATGTGGAGAAAAAGTTTTTGAAGGTTCGATAGAAAAATACCTTTGGAGCACTCAGTGAACAGCAAGAGGCTAGCATGGGCAGTGAACTGGAAGGGTGGGAAGATGTAAATTTGCAAAAGTGAGTTTTACTTTATAATCAACTTCATTTAAAATGTATTTAAAATGCATTTCCATGAAAATTTTTATTCAAACAGAAATTCCACCATCACCAAATGAGCCCACAAAAGGTAGTAACTGGGATAATCCAGCATTGAAGGTAGTTTTCTATTGTGGTTGACTCACAGTTGGTTCACAGTTTGGTTCACAGTTGGTTCATAGTTTTTGGAGATTCAGTCCATGGTTAGGTGGCTCCAAAGCAGAAACAGCATGGTAGAAGCACATGGAAAAGCAAAGGTATTTAGCTCATGGCAGCTGGGAAGCAGAGCATGGTCACGTTGTCAGAGAGGAAGCAGCAGGGGCCAGACACAGACTCTCAAAGTGTCTTAGTTACTTTTTACTCATCGCTGAGACAAAATACCTGATGCCCAAAGTTGGGAAAGGAAAGGTTTATTTCTTACAGTTTTTGGAGGTTTCAGTCCATACTCACTTGGCTCAGGGTGGCGTGGTGGGGCCGCAGTTAATGACGGCTGCAAACAGCAAGGCAGAAACTGGCAAAAGAGTGAGACACACCTTCTTCCTGCCATTACATCACATCCTGGCTCCACCCCCTGGGAGGGTGTAGCACTGACACCACCAACCCAAGCTCTAGACAATGAACCAATCACAAATGCACAATGCAAATACATGAGGCCTGGGGGCCACTGACATAAACCATGACATAAAGCTACACACCCATTACCCACCTAGGTACAGCCGGAAGTGTGCTTCACCAGTCCCCTGGTTCATAACCCATAACCAATCAGACTGACACACCAACCTAACTGCCATACTTGTCTCAAGATTGTGACTGACCTGCTATCATTCTGTAGCTTAGCAGGCACTGGGGGAGGCATACATGCCTGACTGTGGCACACACATCTGTGGCACAGAGAACCACACAGTGACTCCATATTTGAGCATCCATGCTATCCTGGGTGGTGGTGACATTTCCTGGTCACAGGTGATGCCCAGTGCTGCACAGATCACTATGAACACTTTTCATGTGCTCTCCTTTTAACAACCCTGATTGATGGGCATTATCATTGTCTGCATTTTACATAACAACCAAGACTCAGAAATGCATAGCCCCCCCACACTAGTTAAGAAGCAGAGTCATTATTATTATTATTTTTTTGTACAGGTTATTGGACCCAGGGCCTCATTCAACATTGGCAAGTGCCCTACTACTATGCTGCATTTTCAGCCCTTTTTCTTTTTTCTTTTGAGACAGGATCTTGCTAAGTTGCTGTGGTTGGCCCCCAAACTGAGATCCTCCTGCCTCAAAAAGTATACTCATAATTAGAATTAGCTTAAAAGGCAGGTGAGCTTGCAAGTTTCTGGGGTTTTAAGAATTGGAGCAAACTAAGAAACATTTTGTAGACGTGAGATACTGAGAAAAGTAAATGCAGTAGATTTTTAAACAGTTTTCTGAGCAAGGCAGTATAAATACATATTCATGCAAATAATACCAATCATTAGTAATTATCATCTAGCTGATAAGTGAAAGATAGTTCTATATGTTTTATGTCTTTCAGCACATGCAGCAAACGTCTTCCTTTGAACACAGAGTTGTGTATGCCTTATGGAAGCAATTCTTTTCAGATCCTACTAAAGTCACTGACCACAGAGGTATTTGAAGGATCAGGGTCTGACACATGGCGAAGTAAAAAACTCCTAGACAGTGTTTCTTCCTCTTATCTAGCTCTTTTTTTTTTTTTTTTTTAGTCCTCTGTTTTGTTTGTTTCCCTTTCCTCACAGATGCTTAAGTCCACGTACTGTAACTTTTTATTCATTTACTCATGCATATTTTAAGTAATTCAACCAGAAGTAAGCATCTGTTTCTTTTTGTCTTCTGATTCTTGTTTAGCTACCACAAGACAATTTTTACTCCATTTTAGGAAAAAACACAGTTCGCACTTTGATAAGTACAATTAGAGCTACTGGTTGATAGACTTACGTATAAGAAGAAGGAGAAGGAGAAGAAGAAAGGAGAGACAGAGAGAGAGAGAGAGAGAGAGACAGAGACAGAGACAGAGAGAGAGATTGAATCAGGATTCCGTGTTATCTTTGTATAACCGCTGCGCGGCAGGCCATGGCCTGGCCTACTGAAGGCACTTAGACATTTAAAAATGGAGCCCTCAGATTGTGGCTCTGAGGGATTCCCTTAGGCAGTAGCAAATTGGCCTTTTAGTGTGGAGCTGGCCTCCTTCCCCACCTGGCTGCATGTGCTGTAGGGAGGCAGAGGCCAGTGAGTTCTCTACTTCACTCCTGTGACCCGGCGCAGCCCTTGGCCTGTGAGAAAGAACCACTGAGCCTAACCTTGGCCTCCCTTTGGAAGCCGGGAGCGTCTGGGGAGCAATGGCCCCACTTATTTGTGTCCTTCAGGCCCAACTTTTGCCCTCCTTGTTGACCTATTTAGTTGTAGTTGGACTTGTTGATTTTTAGCAGGTTTCAAATCCGTGTAAGCTCTGTGAACTGGGCCTCTCTCACTCTGAAATCCCCCGTTAGATTCTTTACAAAGTCTCCACTTGCTTTTTGTCTCTAATTAAACTCTTTTCCTCAGGCTTTGTGTGTCCAGATGAATATATATCAGTGCATTATTCTGATTTAATTACTAGTTCAAAATTATTTTCTCCTGTTGGAAACATTACACAAATTTTCAGTATTTTATAGATTTTAAAAAGCACTTTAAGTTTAATTTGATAACTACCATTTATCAAATGTGTCACTTGGAAATGCAGTTAGAACAAAAGCCACTTGCAAACCGTACAGAGCCCACTCAGGCTTTCAAAGTGTGAAATCCAGGGTATAGGCCTGGAATGACATGGTTAGTTAGTGAACAACATCAGATCTGTTCACCAACATCAGTTTATCGCAGTGTTCCCAGTATATTTTAGGGTTTCAAGCAGACTTTCCTGAATGAGCAGCGATGGTGGTGTCAGCTGGGATATCAAACTCTACCCAGTGTGTGCACCTGCTGTGTCCGGAGACCGGGCTTGGCATGTTCGGACTCCACTTAGGTCACAAGGAGCTGCTATTTGGGTGGCCTTGTCTTCCTTTTACAGAGGTCAGGTGGGTTGAGGAAATTTCTACAGATAAATAAGACAGATGGGTTGTTAGTTTACAATGAGTTCATTGTGCGTTTAAAATTAATTTTCTAAACAATTTCTTTCCCTTTCCATATATATATATATATATATATGCACAAGATCAATAACTATGCTACTAATTTCTGTTAGTTCATTAAAAAGAACAGTTTGTGCTTTCGTTGTTTGGTTGTTTTATCATTTTTTTCTTGCCTATATTCTGTAATCTGAACAACTACTTTGAAGATAACAATATGCAATACATTAACCATTGTTAATATTCTATTATTTTGTTTTGAAATTCTGTGTAATCATTTTTATTTTTTCATTTTCTTTTTTTTTCTTCTTTTTTGGTACCAGGGGTTGAACTCATGACCTCACGCTTGCCAGGCAGGCACTTAAGCCACTGAGCTAAATCCCCAGCCCTATTTTTTCATTTTAAAAGAAAAGAATTATAAAGTAATGTATGCTTTACCTGTCACATGTATGTCCTTAAGTTTCTAGAAGTATAATTGCTGGGTTGAAGGCTGCGAACATTTTGTTACTTTTCTCATTGCTGAGACAAAACACCCAACAACCAAGGTTAAAGAGAGAAAAGTTTATTTAGCTCACAGTTTTTGAGGCTTCAATTCATAATCGGCTGGCTCCAAGGCTGGCTCCAAGCAGAAGGCAATAGTTTATGGTAGTGTAAGATAGCAAAAGCAAGCAAAGGAAGGCAAAGAGACACAGAGACTCTTTCTGTCCCTTGTATTGAGTGCAGCTACTCACCCTGGAGGGATGAAGCCCTCACATCCATAATTCCAGCACTGGACCATGAGTCAATTGTAAACTCTAGATTCGGTCACCTGTGGAAAGCCCACCCCCGACTGCATCAGGCTTTGGGTGTACATCCAGACAAGAATAATAAATTTTAGGTAGTTGTATTTTTCCAAATTAGCTGCAGAAATGTCATTCTCAGACCGATGCAGCTCCAACCATAATGAGCTGAGTTAATTTCCTCATACTAGGTCAATTTTTTTTCTTTTTTTGTACCAGGGATCGAACTCATAACCTTGTACTTGCCAGGCAGGTACAGTGCCACTGAGCTATATCTCTGGCCCAGTTTCCTTATACTATACTAAAAACACCATTGAAAAATTCTCAGTCAATATATTGTTTTCCTGTAGGCATAGATTTCTCATATTTCTTTGATTACTAGTGATATGGTTTTTAATTTACTGTTTACTATATTTGAATTTCTTTTTAAGCTGCTTTAAATGTCAATTATTAAACAAAAAACAAGTATAAAATTTTGTGATATTGTATTATCATTGTATTTCCTCTGAAGGCAGAAACAACATGATCTGTAACGAATCACTTGTGGGATGTAAAACAAATTAGCTGGATGAGACACCTGGGTGCATTAGCCATCTTTCCATGACACCTGTCACCATGGCACACATGGAATCATGCATTTCTGGTTTTCCTTGTTTTAGTTCTGATAACATATGAGTTTCTAATATGTTCTAGACTGCAGTGCTATGGGCAAGAGGTATGACAAACAAGAGGGGGAAGACCACGTCTTTAATCTGACTTCGGTTCTATTAAGGCAGATTTTTGTCCTGAATTTTGGCAGCTGCATCTGCCTGCCTACTAGAAAGTTCCATCTGGGTTGCCTGCAGTATTGCTGGATTAGCATGGCCCAAAGGGAATCTGTTCTGTCCACCTAGCCCTCCCTACCCTTTGTAAGTGTGTATTTTGGTGGCACAACAGTCTAATCAGAGAATATCAATTTCCAAGACATGTATTTTCTTTAAAAATATCTTTTGTTATTGACTTGTGTTTTTTCTACTAATTCACTCAGGCTGTTATAATCTTAATCACCCAATAAATATTGAGTACTTATTAGATGATAGAACTCCTTCTAGGCACAAAAAGGTCAAAGATTAGAGGAAAATAGACAAAGCCTTGCCCTTTGGAGGGTATGAGAGGTGGGAGGTGAAACAGAAAAAAGAAATAAATTTGGTATTCAAGCGACCACTTTAGGCAATCTGAAGATGATGTTACATGAGACGTGATCATGGTGGGACCAGACTGATGCCAGTGGAGATAAGGAAAACTGGATGGAGATAAGGATAAGGTAAATCATCGTCCCCCTCAGCCCTGGGACACACACTTCATTGATCTGCTAGAGTTCCCTGTCCTTTCTATAAAATATACTCACTAAGAATCACAGTACCCTGAGTGCTCATGGCTCCTGCTCCTCTCTGACCCACAAGGAGACGTATGATTACCAAGATTCAGTTTTGTTTCCAAATCTGTGTATACCAGCCAGGTTTAAAATTAATTTTAAAGAATTTATAGTACTATGAAATAATGAAGTAGGAGTGCAAGACATCCTTTCAATAGAAAACTAGGTCAAGGAATTTTTAAAGACTTGGTAAAATTATAGGCAAGTTTGTAGCACAGAATTGCTGAGGGGAAAAAAAAAGGCAAGAGCTGAGCTTTTCTGTCACAGATTCCTCCATACATATCTTTGTTGTAAGGCTGCAGACACTAAAGCTGGTAATCAGAAAATTCACTAGGGTTATGGTTTAGCAAAAAGAGATGAAACTGTCTTTAGTGAAAGCACTCACAGAAAGGCGTTGGGCTTTTAGCAGAATATTAGCAAGCAAATACATGCTTATGAACAATAAATTAAAATCATATGTTTAAGGTATCACGATTGCTGTGTTCTGGTAAGTGAGCTTTTACTCCGCTCTGGAGCTAGAATTGGTGTGATGATGAGAAGGAAGGTACAGGGCGGGATAGTTGTAACCACCATGTGCACAGGCTGAAGTCCACCTTCTGCTTGGCATGCTCTTCCATTCTGCTTTCAAGGGGTACAGTGTAGGCTTGTAGCTTTTGCTGATCTTTGTCATCATTCCTAGCTTTCACCATGAATAACTCTATCAACCGTGTTTACCACAGCACGATCGTATATGTAGTTCTCTGAAGGCGTCTGAGTTCAGCAGTCTTTGATAGGCCGAACAGACGTCTCTCTCTCCTGTAGCTTAAAAAAGAAAAAATTTTCTCTTTTTCCTTTGCTAATAAAACGTAAATTTTGTTCCAGATGGATGCCCCTTCTTTTACACAGACCAGCCTATATGAAAGACTTTATCATTTTGAATTCAGTGAAAAGGACATAAGTCCCTTAATAATTTTTACAACTCAGAGCCAACACACAATGAAGTATTTATTGAATGCATAGATGAAAGAATAGGATATCTAACCCTTGGAATTGAGGTCTATCTTTGCAAACATTTAATGATGTTACAGACACAGTGTACTAGTATGAGCTACAAGTTTACGTACACCCTCTCCATTCATATGTTGACTTAAGCCTTTCAATGTGGTCCTATTTGGAGATGGGGTTTTTAAGGAAGTAGCCAAGCTTAAATGAGGTCATAATGGTAAGGCCTTGATCTGACTTGATTGATCTCCTTATAAGACATTTCACATATGCGCTCAAAACTCACACACAAGAGGTCACTTGAACACAAGCCAGATGTTGCTGCCTACAGAAGAAATGGCCTTTGAGTGAGACCTGTCTCCCCAGCACCTTGACTTGAATTTTCAGCCTTCAGACCTCTAACAAAGTAAAATTTCTGTGGTTTAAGCCATTTAGTTTGTGGTATTTTATAATAGGCCAACCAGACCTACTACATAGGTGTTATATGTATATGTATTGAAAAATTGTTTTGTTTCATACATCATTTTCTAGAAGCCTTAGAAGGGACTTTTGATATGTCTAATAGTTGTTCTTTCGTTTTCAGGAAGTTATTTTAACTTTTTCCTTGCTGACAAAATGCACAGTATCATTAATAGTTAGAAAATCTTTTTTTTTTTGGTCCGGAAAAGCTTCTTCCCCTTGAATTTATGATTCACAAATCAAACACAAACTGGCTTAAAGGGTGGCTGGAGACTAAGATTCTTTGCTCTTCTGTTGGTCTGACTTTATTTTGCAAAATGGTTGCTGCAGCACCACTGAGTATCATGTGAGATCAAAACGAGGAAGATAATAGGCTGCATCTGCAGGGCAATCACCTCCCGATGAGAAAAGATCTGGAACCTACCGCACACTGCCATTTGACTCCTCAGCCATAGCAGCAACAGACTCAAATCTAGGTCTGAGAGGCGTCGAGAAGACAGTTTTTCCAGTTCCTATCATGGTAGTAGTAAAGCAGAAAAGGGATACAAATGAGTATTTGTTGGGTCAGCCAATGCACAGCACCAGCTGCCTAAAGGAACTGTAAGTTTAGACTGACAGATCAACTAACTCTAGACAGAATCCTTCAGTTAGGCTTCATAACTCCATGGAAGGGTTTCATGTATCACACTTCAGCGAGGGACTTTGGGTGTGATGTGACTAATGCCAATGCTGGTTTGATTACAACTAGACTGTAAACATTGTTGTTTAAGGTTAATACTTATTCTCACCAGCATCTACTATCATCAAGCACCCAACTTTCACTTACTGAACATACACTGGCTGCACTGTTTTGTGTAAAGAAGACAGTGCTCTTTCCTGCGAACGATGAATATAAGAAAGTGGCAAGTGAGCTATGTTCAAACTTGAAGCTGTAGTTAAAGCCATAGAGTTAAATGCAGAAATGCATTTTAAAAAATGGGAGAATTCAGTTTCTGTAATCACCGGCCTCACTTACTCGTGGTGATAATAGTGTCAGATCTAGTCCAAACTGTGGCAAATTCTTAGGACGTGCAGTCTAAAATGTCCTTCAAATATGTCAGAATAAAAAGACATGCATTCTAATGGACTAACTTAAATAGGAAAAAAAAACATTGGGGTTTAAAAAATAAGATAAAAAACAACAAGATTATGATTATTACACCAAAGTATGACCTATACAATCCTATATAGCAGCTTCAGGTGAACTATAATTTGGCTTAGAATATTTACAGAGTTGAAGAGACTAACAGTTTTTAAGATTAGAAACATTAACTGGTCAAAAAACCAACAGGTATTACTACTAGTGGACCCTCCTCCTCGGAGCCTCACAAAGGGGACTTCTGTGAGATAGCGGCTGTCAGTCTTAAAAACATATGCACTGAAAATGTAAGTTTCAATGATTGTTTTTGCTATTCAAAGTCGAAGGCTCAAAATACAAAGGAGAATGCAGTAAAGGTGATGAGATGAGCAGGAATGTGCTTCACTATGTAGCCTTCTGAAGATCGCTTAAGATGAAATTAGGATTTCTGTCTCCCGAAGTTGGGCATATGAATCTCATCGTAATTCACAAACTCCTCTGTAAGTAATAAAATCTATTTCAAAATAAGACAAATTATTTTCAGGACCTAGAACCACACTTCTCTTCTAATACCACAGACTGTTGAGCCATGCTATACAGATGATACACTCAAGGAACAGTTTTCTCAATAAATGTGCTTTAAGTGGGTGGTCTCGGAGTAGCAGAGAGATGAACACGTTTTAAAATGCTATGTTGGATGGCTGCACTACCTACACGTGAACTTAAGTCTTAAAAGTTTAAGTTACAAGATCATACACAAAATTCAGTTACAATTTTTTATTAATATTGGTTACATTTGAAGTGCACTGCACCTATTCACAAATGCTTCTGAAAGATGATCAATGAAATAAGACAGAAACTTAGAAAACCACAGACTCATTCCACATCTGTGCTACACAGCCTTTAGATACAATTCAACTTACAGTAATGGTGGGGAGAGGGAAAACACAGAAAGTAGAGAATATGGTATTCCACACTGGAAAACACAGCTACTGCTGTAATGAAAAAATAATTTATTAAATGAATATAATACTGGGAGTAAAATGCAATATACAAGTAAAAAAGTAAATTCTAAATATAAATAACAGTGGTTTGCTTAATTAACAGTTTCTGTCCCTCCATTCAAAACTTTAAATAAATCTTTAATTTAAAACTGTCACTTTAAAGTTGTGGATCCCTTTCAGACAGAGATGTAGCACTATGCTTACCTGGAACTTGGCAAAGATCATCTTGTTTTACTATTAACATCAATTAGGGTTAATTTAAGTGATTGTTCACAATACGCTTTTTTAAAAGCCTAAAATAATTTAAAAATGAATAAGCACACTAGTTTATTATATTTATTTCTGCCTCTAAAAATAATAAACACATTTCTAATATACTTTGTGGAAAATGTTCCTAGCCAGAATACTTGTGTATTCTGACACAGACTTAAAATTTGGGTACTTTGGTATAGTTTCCTTTTAAGAACAAAGGTTAACAATATCCACTGGATGTGCTGATTTATGTCAGTAGAATTTTAAACAGCCAAAACTCAATATGCACAGTAAGATACTGGTAAATTTTTAGGTAACAAAGTGGGAAAAGCAAACTCTCCAAGATTGTTATTTTATTTCCCCAGTAAGGTTTTCTCAGGTTTTATAAAGCTTATGTAGTTCAGTACACCAGCTGGGATTTCAAATGCTATCACTGCAATATATATTAACAGCAATATGCAAAACAGTAGAAATAGAGAATCAACGAATAACTTCATACTATAAAAACGAAACAAGGCACTTTTGATAAATATACACAGAGCTGAAACAAGCATAAACATTTTCGTGAAGTTGACTCACACCCTAAGAGATGTTTGTAAAAAGTGAAATAGTAAAGGCACTACATAATTCTTCCAGTTCACTACTCTTTAAAAAAATTCACCAATTAAACTTGGCACAAAGTAGTTTAATTATAAAGTGCATCACTTGGCGAAATATATTAAAAAGAAAACTAGCCATACTACATACGACAACACAGAAATAAAAGTGCAATGCCAAGTGTCCAGCTGGTTAGGGAGTTTGTAGTATATATGGCTTTTTATTGTGTTTTTTAACTTCTTACTTCCTTAGAATCTATATTTTCTAAAGAATATGCCTTGATTAGCAAAAAAGAGGTAGTATTCTGAAAGACGAAAGCTCACTGAATCTACAAGTAGAAATCTAAAATGTAGAAAACAACCAGCTGTAACATTAATAAACTAGGATACTTATAGTATCTTGATACTATGAATTGGATTTTAAAATCAAGGCTATTTTGCAGCTATTAGCTATATGATAACAGTTCTTTAAAATAGTTTTCCTTTGGTACTAAGAATCATCATTCTTTTATATATTAACATTTCAATAAGTTATTTTTAGAGATGATAAACATGTCAATATTACTCATTTCATCTTTACCTTTAGTCAGTTCACTGATTTAAGCCATTAATGAAAATATTTCATGTCACAGATACAAAGAAGTATAACGCAGATAGTAACATGCAGTTAATTTCCATTTGACTAATATAACTGGCAATTTAAAACAGGTGCAAACAGACACACAGGCACACAAACTAGTTTGGAGCAACATTACAGGCAAAACACCATAATAATTTATGTATGGCATTTAAGAATGTGGGCACTGGTAACAGAATTCTAACTAGATTTTTTTTCAGTGTATTAAATACAAGGTTGGATATAAGACAAAAGCAGCAGTGAATTTATTTACGACTCCAATAACTTAGAAAAATTTTATGTAAACTTTATATATTTAAATTCTTCTTTTTTATAACTGTTCCAGTCTTTTCTTTTTAAATGGCACCTTCCACTCTATTCTAAACTTGCTGACGTGCTGAAATGGAGGGAAATGCTTGCACTGTATCAGTCTTCTTCAGCATTATATGCCACTTCTGCCACTTCTATTTCTGATATAGCATTTTCAGGGTCACTAAAACTTAAATGTAGCTTATTATCAGCTCTGTAAAAAAAAAAAGAGAAATGTGTCAGTGAATGAATGGATCCATGCTATTTCACCATTTAGTATTACTTTCAAAAATCTTTTACCCATGGAAAGACTTTAAATATTTAATATGTACATAATAATGTATTTTATCAGAAATTTAGTATTTTTAAATAATAAGTATCCAGTAATACTTCTGGAGATATTTTTAAACTCAAGTCTCCAAATTACTATTTACCAATAAAAAATCTAGTGTGAAGATACATTTACCAATATGAAACTGTTCTCATAATTATAGCTCGAACATTTCCACTAAAGTATTAATAATTATCCTGATAGGTATGCAATAAAAGTTCTATGTTCTTTAAATAAATTATTTTTTCATCATTCCTATGAGCTAGACAGGATGGTAACTAGTATGGTATTCTACTTTTTGAATAGAAAATGGGTGATATTGAGGAAAATTAATTTAACTTTTATAAAACTAATCAATTAACTTTGTCAAAACCCAGTTAACCCAGACATTGCTTCAAAATATACAGGTTGATGACAAAGACACATTTTTAGAGAACTTAGTTTACAGTCTTTCTCTATTAACTCAGCAGTTCATGGTACAATAACACCAAGTTCATAAAACAGACAGAGTATTAGAACAATTTCTTTGCAACTATTTAAATGATTAGGCTACAATAAAGTTAACATTATGTACCTAGATTCTTCATCTAAGACATCTCGGTCAATTGTAAATGCAGAGGACTCCACCCTTAGGATCTGTCCATTTTCTGTTTCAGACACATAAAATGATTCTTCAGGTTCTAGAGACAATGTTCTGAAAGTATGTTTAAAAATAAAAAGTTATTTTCCATGAATAAAATGGGTATATATTCATTTGTGTGGACACATGTAGTGACTGTGGTTTTTAGGTGTTACGTCTAATATGCCTAGCTGCTCCTCATTGGAGTCATCACGGAAATCCGTAGCTATAATTAATTTAAAATGAGTTTCAGCATCAATTCAACATATGCTAATATAAAGATCTACCAGAACTTTCACATGTGAAAAGTTGGAATATACATCTACAAACAAAAATTCCATTTAGATGCATTACAATGATTCGTGTTTATGCTGAACAACAAAATGTTGATTTAGCTGATGTTTCCCATCCTTCAAATGTGCAGCTTCCTAAATGAAATCTAAAGACAACTTTTCCAATTTACAAGACCAAGATTCTACAACTTCCAGATTGAGAAACATGGTGAATCATATTAAAATATGAAGGACATTTAGCCCAGAGCACTGGGAGCTGACTTAGTAAGACTACAAACATAGGCATCACCCCTACCTGATTCTATTCTCTAAGGTGTCTATGTGAAGTTGCTTCTCATTAAGCAGTTTCTTCAGGGACTCCACCTCTTTTTGTTTTTCAAGTAGTTCTCTCTGTAAATGGTAGTTGGTCTCTTCTAAAGTTTCACAGAAAGCCTTAAATACACACACACACACACACACACACACACACACACACACACACAAAGAATACAATTAGTTACTGATGCAGTATCTTTCTCAAATACACTACTGAAGATAAAATAATATGTATACAATCCAAATGATTTATTTCCTACACTGTTTTTAGATTTATCTTGGCATTTTAGTTCCTACGTGCCATAGAGACTTATAATTACTGGTCTCTTTTCTTGATAATTATTATAGTAGTAAGCCAATGAGCCTGGAAGTAGATATATATTATAGTAAGATTTAAAAAAAATTATGTGCTTATACTATGACCTACTTTACATAAATGTATTTTAACATATAGACAATATGTTAATTTTCAAAAAAATATAAACTGTCAAAATTGATCTCCTCCAAAACAGATTATCTAAATGCAGCACAGTCATTAAAGAAACAAGAATAGTTGTTAAAAATCTGAAAACTGAAAACAAACTAAAGGAAACACCAGACTCAGGCTTACATGCAAGTGCTAGGGTACACTTAAGAATAAATAATACCACTGCAATCCTACTCAAACAGTTCTGAAGAACAAAAACTTAGAAAACTAGTATTATCTTGACAGAAGTTTCAATGCTGATAGTAACAGGAAAATTACAGACTCAAAAATTCTAAGTAAAATCACTATAATTCAATTAAAATATGCTGAATTTCTCAATCTCACAAATGAGTAGTTTTTTATCATCTGAAAAATCTACAAATGTAACTTGCCACTCTAAAATCAAAGAAAAAAATCTCTGATGATCATCTTTATGAATGCTAGTAAAAGCATTAATAACACAGACATACACTTAGCAAATTAGAAATAGGAACTTCCTTATCCTGACAACAAAAATCAGGACAATAAACAAACTTAATTCACAACTATTAACAGCTCACAGATAACACATATCTAATTGTGAAACACAGGATCATTTCCTTTAAAGTTATGGAGAGAGGAAAGGGATGCCCACCATAATGGCTTTAATTCACCTATGAAGGACCAAGCCAGCCCAGTAATACAGGAAAATGAAATGACAGATATTAGAGATTAAAAAAGGAAAAAACGTAATTGTTAATACTGTTGGGGATATGACTGACTATACAGAAAATCCAAAAGGATCTAAAAACTAAAGAGAGATTTCAACAAGGATGTGACATAAAAAAAATACATACATAAAATCAAACGTGTAACAGTAACACCCTGGAACTCTGGTACTTGTCATTAATTCATTGTGGCACCACCAAAACCAATGAGCATCAAATGAATTTTTCCCAAAAGAAAAAATATGACCAGAAAGAAATAAGCTGTGAAAGTTCTTTAAAACTTTCACATTTTACTGGGGTGGTACTAGAAAGTTCTTTATAATACAGAAACTTGAAAGACAGACAAGCAATTAATGACATAAAAATGTGATAAAAGCATTTTCTTCCGTGGGGCAGGCTGGACAGGTTCTCAGCAAGTGCTGAGGGCGGGAATCGGGAATGATTGTTTCTCATCAGAATTCTACTAGAACTGGGTGTGATGAATTCTGAAGCCAGCAAGTACCGATACATGACTGTAATGTAGAATTCTGAAGAAGAGTAAGGCAGAGAAACTTTTCTCTGCCAGACACTGAGGTTTAAGAAGCTACAGTAATTAGCAATATAATACTGGCAGAAGGACACAGAAACAGACTGCACAGAGCGACTGACCACAAATAGTTGTCACACATGACTTAGGATTGAGGAAGAGTTTCTACCTAGTACAGGGAGGATGAGCATCTCAGTACATGATGTTGGGATGGATGACCATTCACACAAACAAGGATAACTTAATTAAATGTGAAAAGGCAAAGTTTAAGCTTATTAGGGAAATTTTTTTGAAGAATATCTTTATGACCTGAGTTGTAGGGGAGGAACAAAAATCACAGAAAACATGTCAAAGTGTGCAAAGCGGAAATTTACAGAAGAGAAGTGCTAAAGAGCTACTTTCTACATCTGCTGGTAGTTAAGAAAATTAGGCTAAAATTAAAAAGCTGACAATGCAATTTTTGAAGCTATGGAGCAATGGGAAAGTACATTGTTGGTAAAAGTACAAACTAATTTATCAAATTTAGGGAGTAATTTAAGCGTATGTTGTGAATTTGAAGAACATATTTTACTACCAAATAATTCCATTTTTGAGACTATTTACTAAATTGTAGGACATATTTATATATACTTTATATAAATCCTTGAGTTTCTTCCAGGAATAAAAACGATTCCATTAAGGGACCTTAGGAAAGATGTGTCCATGGGTAGGAAGCAGTACTTTAAAAGCCTCATTGATGGAAGTATTTAGCCCTAATAATGAAACCATAAAAATTATTTGTATCCCTTCTGTCAATTGAAGGAAAATCCATGATGTATATAATTTTCCTCTGTGACGAGTTCAGATTATTCCACTGATACTGGAAAATCTGCTAACAAATGATTCTAAAAAACAGATTCATTGTATAACTCAGACTGTGTCAATTCTCAATTTCTAAAAATTAGAAACAAGAAAACTAAGTTATTAACATAGAATAACTGAAGATTGGAATTTAAGTGTAGAATAGAAAGTTTAAGGATTTTGGCTTTAGTTATTTGAACTAAAGTTTCTTTAAAGTTAATTGTAATTCATTCTATTTATAAGCCATTCATTAATGCTAGTGTAGTAAAATCTCATTTATTTCAACTATTTTATACTGATACTAACAGTAGATTTGAATTTCCCAAAAGGTAGATTAAATTTATGTCTCTGGCTTTAATCTCTTCTTCTAGTATAGGTATATGAGGGGAAAGAAATGACTGCCTTCAATACGGTGCTGGGAGAACAAGGCTAAAGAGAGATTTACTAGATTTTTGAAATTTCATTATTCTTTGAATAAGTTTAATTTTATACTCCACAGAATGTGGATTAACAAGTCATTTTGGAATTTTTCTTAAAATGAGAGGGTGCCTAAGAAAATCTCATACTGTAATCTCAAGCACTCCAGAGGCTGAGACAAGAGGATCACTATGAGTTGAAGGCCAGCCCAGGCTACAAAGTGAATTCAAGGCCAGTATGAACTGTACAGTGAAACACTGCCTGCATAAAAAAATTCCCATAATACAGAGATATATATCTTACAAGGTCACTGTATGTTTTAGTTTGAAGAGGACCTAGCACAGAATTTCCTTAAATTTATTACTCAAATAAACTTTATTTTTAAGTAAACTTTTGGAAAACGGAAGTTCTGAGGAAGATTCTGGGAGATATATTTCATATTCCTTTATTAAGCATGTAAATTTAATATAGCTTTGATAATTAAATCAGTTGTTTCAAACTGAGAGTAACTTTAAACTTAGGATACTTGGCAATGAACTTCCATCTCTTACAATACTTACCCAGGCCCAAAAGCCTGTAGTGTGGCGGTTGAGAAACTCTTGCTCAAATTAACGTCCACACTTTCTTTATCCAATCATAGTGCCTAATTGCAGTAGCCAGTGTGTTTTTCAAACTAAAAGATACTGAAAATATGATCAATTCTTAAAAAAAATAGTAAATGCAAAAATTTCTTGCAGGAAGAAAGGATACTATGTTTAAAGGAATGAAATCATGGAATATGTGAAGTGGGAAAGAAATGATAAGCACTTGTTTTCCTTAGTTCAATGTACACTTACAATAGGATGCTAAATCTCTAAACAAACTGTAGATCGAAGTAACGAAATGACCAGAAGCAAGACCACATATTGCTGGGAAGACAACTCAGAGATTTAGTTTAGCCAAGTTACTAACCAGACACAAATAAGAACAATAACGACCAGTCTGAACCAACAGTTGTCAAAATACATTGCCTAAAATGTCTAGGATTCAACAAAAAATTATGAGACATGAAATAGGGCAAATCTAAGCATACTCAGGAAAAAAGGTATCTCAGAATATTCTCAAGTATTTGCTATACTGGACAATAATTTTTTAAGCAGGTGTTACATATATTAAATGAGCTAAAATCATGCGTTAGAGACTTTTATTACTCAATAGAGATACTCCATAAAGAGAAAGAATGATAAAAATAAGCAAATGGAAAGTCTTGATTTGAAAAATAACTGAATTGAAAAAATTAACAAGATTTGACATAGCAGATTTGACACAGTAGAAAAATGAATCCAAGAATCTGACAACAGATCAACAGAAATTATCTAGTTTCTAGAATAGAGAAAAAAATGAAGATAAATGAGCATCACTTCAGAGATATGTGGCACAATATGAAGCATACAAGTTTCCAAGTAATGGGAGTCTCAAAGCTGATAAGAGAATGGGACTGAAAAAAATATTTGAAGAAATAATGGCTAACAAATTTCTAAGTCTGATGTAGGGCATTAATGTGCCAAGAAATTCAAATGCCAAAGTCGGATAAACACAAAGAGATTCACACCCTGATACAGCATAATCAAATTGTTGAAGGTCAAAGATAGGAAAGATCTTGAAAGAGGAGAGGATAAATGACTCATGGAAACAACAATATAATTAAAGACTGACCTTTCATCAGAACAAGTTAATGCAAGAAAGCAACGCAATGCCACACTCAAAGTGCTGGAATAAAATACCTGTCAGTGAAGCTATCATTCAGAAATGAGAGTGGGTAATATCAAATGTTTGTTGAAACTGAAACAATCTTATATTAGTAGTAGGAATGTAATATAGTATAACCACTTTAGAAAACAGTTCATCAATTTTTTAAAAGGATAGACAAAAACTAGCTATATGATCAAACAATTCCTGTCCTAAAAATTTACTCAAGAAAAATGAAACACATGCCTACTTCTATAAAATTGTTCACAGCATTATTCGTAATAGTATGAAACTGGAAATCATGCGAATTTCTCAACAGGTAACTGGATAAAGAGAGTGTGGTATATGTGCATGCATACAATGGAAAATCATTTAGTAATAAAACAATGAAATAGCAATAGAAGCTATAAATATCCTCAATGAATGGTGCTAGATGAAAAAGATTATAAATACCATATACTAGTTTTATATTTATTTTGTTATCTACATATCTGTATGTAGACACATATAACCCTATATATATGAAGTATCTAGAGAAGACAAATCTGTAGAGTGAAACATTAGTGGTTGCCTTGGGCTGGGTATGCAAAATGGCAGACTGCTACAACCACTGCAGAAATCAGTGTGGAGGTTCCTCAAAAAACTAGGATTAGAGGTCTTACTGAACCCAGCTATCCCTTTGGGGTATTTTCCTGGAAGAACTGAAAACATCATACTACAGTGATATATGTGTACCTATGTTTATAGTTGCATAATTTGTAATAGCTACATCTTGGAAATTCCAAATGCCCATAAAATGAGGAATGGATAAAAAAGATATGGTATTTTTTAAAAGATTTTATTTAAAAAGAAAAAAACCCAACCAAACAAAACAGAAAAAAGGGTAGCAACAATACAGAATTCCAAAGGAAAAAAGAAAAGAACAACCAAAAAAAACCCCACTAAGAGACCACTACTTATAAGTTACATATTGTTATCTTGGAAATAGTTGTTCAAGTTACAAAATTAAAGCACACAAGGTAGACATTCAAATAGTAAGACTGTTAACAGTTCTGCTCAACAATCTAACAAAAACAGTAATATGGTCATCTATCTTACACACTTAAACATACATGCTGTTATATCCTTTAGAGCACTTTCTTTTCCTCTTTTTTACAGTAGCAATTACACATTTTGGGTTTATTACTCCTACATTTCTTATTACTTTTTACACTAGAGACACAATGTGATATTTATAAATATGAATCGTATTTACTTCACTAATGAGGATAGTCTCAAGTTGTCTCCATTTCCCTATGAAGGCCTCAAGATCATCAGTTTTTATAGCTGAGTAATATTCCACTATGTAAGAATACCACATCTTTTTCATCCACTCTGCAGTTGATGGGCATCTTGGTTGTTTCCAAGATTCAGCTATTACAAATTGTGCTGTTATAAACATGGTGTACATATATCACTGTGATACAAACTTTTCAGTTTTTCTGGGAAAATACCCAGGAGGGGAATAGCTGGGTTGAATGGAGCTTCCAATCCTAGTCTTCTAAGAATTCTCCATATTGATTTCCATAGTGGTTGCACCAGTCTGTACTCCCACCAACAATGGAACAGTTTTCCTTTCTCCCCCGCAGCCTCGCCAACATTTGTTATCAGTTGATTTCTTGATGGCAGCTATTCTTTCCGGTGTGAGATGACATCTCAATGTTGTTTTAATTTTCATTTCTCGAATGACCAGTGATGGTGAACATTTCTTCATATATTTATTTGCTATTTATATAAGATACGGTATTTTTATAAAATGAAGCACTGCTCAGCTATAAAGAAGGATAAACTCCAGGTTTTTATAGGTAAATGGATGTAACTTGAGACCGTACTCATAAGAGAAAGAAATCAGACATGCATGTGTAAACACTGTATTATTTCCCTAGTATAAAAAACCGAAAGAGTAAATAAGATCCAAAATGTGTAATACATATTGTAAAAGTGAAATGGAATGGGAGAAAGGAGAAAAGAAAAAGAAGAGAAAAGATTATACATATGTACAAGAGAGATAATTATACTACTAATCTGTATTAGTTTATAAAAAGGAATGGTTTGTGCTTTTATTGTTTGATCAATTTTTCATGTCTGTATCCTGTAACATGAGGAACTACTTTGAAGAAAACAAAATGCAATATATTAGCCATTGTTAATTTCCTATTATTTTGTTTTGCAATTGTGTCATTTTTTATTCTTTTCTTTTTTTAAAATTAAAAACAGAAATTTTTGTTTTTGAGATGATGAGAATACTCTACAGCAGGATTATGATGGTAGAACAGCCTATAAATTTACTAATATACATTTACCATAGAATAAAACAAATGGCTTAGTTTTATGGATGAAGATTTTACTTCAATAAGGTTATTTTTTTAAAAAGCTATAGTAGTCATGCCAACATGACGAACTGTCTCAGTTTAACTGAAAAACATTATAAATCTACCAGCCAAATCTTTACCAGTTAAATATCATTTGGGGAGAAAACTTGCATAAAATCCAACTAATCTATTATTACCAACTCTGTTTGTAAATCTAGCCCATTGCTTCAAGAAATAGGTCACTCTACCACGTCAATTAATGTAATCTGAATAGCATCAAACACAAGCTGAACTGATAACAGAAAATCACTTCCACCTCTGAGGAGGTACGTTTGATTTTAACTGTCTGATTTTAATTGTAGGTTCAAAGATACTTAGATGAAAGAAAATTCAACATACAAATAATACAATTAAATGAAGTGAAACTAAATTCCAGAAAAGTTTTTATTTTTTGAAACAGTAAAAAAGAAGGACTTCATTTTAGATCTTCTACATGGCATGTGTAACTTTCACATATTTCAATGAAACAAATCTTTGACTAAAATATTAAAAAATTTTTGTAAACTACTGCAGTCTGAAATAATATTTTGCTGCTTGCTAATCCATTTGAAGAATAATGTAGTTATTGTATTTATTGTACTGTATTACTTCCTTTTTCATATGATATACAATACAGCACTTACCCTGCTTTCTTCTAGGCTATCAAATGGACCTGGTGGATCATCCAGACAAAGAAATTCTCTCACTGCAAGGCTTTACAACGTAAAAAAAAAAAAAAAAAATTAGTGTGGGTACAAATTAAGTTCGCAAAAGATAGCAAACAGCACAAGTTATGAAGTTCTTCTGTGTTTTAAGCAAGCTGATTGTGCTGATATACCAAAATAAACAAGTTAGTTAATATGTCTTTATACAACAAACCAAAAACAAATATTTAAGATGCAACTTTAAGATTTTTTAAGGTCTTATGAAAATAAATAAAAATCATGAATTTGTTATTACATGCTAACTACAGACATAAAATTCAGAATAGCAATACAAGAGACCAACCTAAGTAGTGAACAGTTTCTTTATAACTTTAAAAGAAATATTAGTCTTAGCTAGTCTATTAAAGTCATTATTGTATTATGAATAAATACAGCCTTCAATTCATTCTCCATTTGTTTCTTTTTTGGTGAATGTTTCAAAAATAAGTGAAAATTCTGGGTGTAGTGGTGTACTCTTTCAATCCCAGCACTTGGGAGGCTGAGGCAGGAGGATTGTCACAGTTGGGAGGCCAGCCTGGGCTACACAGTGAGTCCAGGTCAGCCTGAACCACTTCCTGGACCTTGTCTCAAAAAAAAAAAAAGTGAGTTAAAAGTATTTACTCTGAAGCAACTTAAAGATTGTCCTTGTCATTTTACTTGAATATTTTTAAAATAAGTAATTTAAGCACACATAATCTATTAAATATTTTTCCAGATAGTTTGAGAAAACAATTCTGAAGCCCCCAAAATCTAACTTATTTATAAGTCACCAAAAATTTTAAAATAATGAAATAATATTATTTTTATGTTCATAATTTTCAGTCAGAAGTAGGTAAAGAAGACAGCTTAGGAAGGTAAACAATCAAGTTTCCTTATAATAACAATAAGCTCTGTTTCTAAAAAGCAATTTTGGAGTAAGAGACAGCTCTATGTGTGTGCAAAAATGTAAATGTAGAGCCTTAATTGTTTTCTAAGAACATGACTGACGTACTTATTACATCAAGAGATGTTAAGTGAAGTTAAGGGAGTGAGCTTTTGGGCTCAGGTGGGACCAGACAAAGTTGATCATGGCAGGGTGTCATGAAGAGATGAAGTGGTTTTGAGTAGACTCTTTCCAAAAGAAAATCAATATAACTTAATACAGAGAAACAATATTAAGAAAATAATCCAGACTATCTTAAAGGTAGAACAAAGAAGTTGGTAGAGTGTCATCTTGAAAAGCAAATTTTGGCTTATAGAATGCTAATATAGGTAAAAAAGGATACACATTCAGGGAAACAGAAAACACTTGAGTACTTATTTATAATCATGGAATAAGAGATGGAAAGATCTTAAATGTGATCTATCTGAACCATCCATACTATGCTTTTTGTCCCTTTTACAGGTTCAGCCAAGTATCTACAGTACCTATATACTGCCAGAGGTAATGGGGCAGTATCTTTGCTTTTTATATAAATCAGTCCACGTGTGAATAAAATTTTCAAAGTACATTGTATACTCAGGGTTTTCACATACATTGTTTATTTAATTTTCACAGCAATCATGTGAAGTTAGGAACTATATCTCCATTTTACAAATCATACCAAATTTCAGGGAGGTAAAATAACTTATTTGCTATCACAAAGAACAAGTGACATAGTTGAACTTTAGTCTATCTTCTGAGTCTAAATATATGGCCTTTTATCTTTAAATTCTTTTATGTACTGGTTCACTTATGTTCTTTTTCCTTCTAGGCCATTTCTCTCTAAACACATTCAATTTGCCCATATACCTCTTTAATCATACGTGGCCTTTAGGATACTTAACTGGTCTAACAGCGCACAATAGATCAGAAATACCACACAGTCTTTTTGTATAGATACAATCACACCCACCCATTATTTACACTGCAGTACTTATTAGATAAAAATGAGCCACAGAAAATGAACTAATGTTAGCTTTGAGGACAAAAGTATGCATGAAATGCTAAACAAACAGCATTTAAAGTGGAAAGGAAAATGCTAAGAAGCATGCGGAAGGACCTTAATACTTTCAGTGTATGACAACCTAATGTGAAACATTTTCTTACAGCTTTATACTCACATTTCTTCTACTTTAATGACTTCCTTTTATGTTCATTACTTACTTTCTGGACTAGTGTAGCTAGGAAGGGAAAATGTGTAAAGGAGTTTATATTCTTTTTTATACCTTTAGTTTATAGCAGAAATTTAGCTAAGATCAACAGTGATATCGGCTATCCTGCTGAAGGAATCTACTTTATTTTACTTTAATGATCTGTGGCTCATGAGAGTTCTTAAATTTAGTAGATTCCCTGAGTTTTCTCCAATATAGCCGTTCCCAGGTTATAACCCCTGCCCTACTTTTAAAAATCTTTAGCTTAAGAACAAAATTTGAAACTGCCTACAATTTAATTTATAGTACACTTTTCAGTGCCTCACTACATTTCTTCAGCAAACTCAGGTGGTAGAGAATAAGCCAGCACTCTCTCACACCATATTCCTATCCAGAGAAGGACAGGCCAAACAAAAATCTCTTGAGAAATGTGGTAAGGTTTGAGAAAACGCAGAGATTCCAATACATTTCCCCCCTACGAAAGGAAGTCTTCACTGCTGGTTGGGAATCACTGACTAGAGAACTTTAATTAGATTCAATAAATATTTATTGATGGTTTATGTGTGTCATGGTTCTGCTCAGTAATTTTCTGTATATTAATGCATGATTTATAAACAAATCAAGTGAATTCTAATAACAAATACCAAAATATCTATATTACAAAATGATATATGGAAATCACTTTTTAAAACCTTATTCTTTTTTCGAATTGTTCATTGAGAGGTTGGATATAGCCCCTAACTTCTGCTTCTATTTGACTATGACAATGGTTAGATAACAAAAAGACCAGGATAGTAAGTATGTTTTTTCTAAGAAGAAAAATCGGGCATCTGAAATGAATACACAGTTCTCAGATGAAGAAATACGAATGGCAAATAAATACATGAAAAAATGTTCATCATCATTAGTCATGAGAGAAATGCAAATTAAAACCACACTGAGATTCCATCTCACTCCAGAAAGAATGGCCAAGAGAGAAAACACTACCAACAACAAGTGTTGGAGAGGCTGTGGGGAAAAAGGAACTCTTCTACACTGTTGGTG
>PVJX010005100.1:0-60392 GCA_004027295.1 Dolichotis patagonum
AAATAATACTGTAAATTATATGCCCTGCATATAATTGTTTTCCTTGCAATCCCAAACTACAACACCATGTGTATACGTGTCATCAAACTCTGGAAGTTCTTTAGTAGCAGTTGTTAAATAGCCACCATCCTGCTCCTGCCCTTCTCCTATAACCCCAGATCCTACCCCCCTCCCCCCACATACACTATTCACACCCAGTAACTAAAGCGCTAATGCTCCTCAGGTGCCCTGCTCCCCTCAGTTCTCAGAGGTTGGTGCTGGATAGTAAATATTTTAGCCAATGGTCTGTGGTAGGCCACCTCCACCCATAACCTAGCTACATTGCTGGAGTAATCTTGGCAGACTAGCAAAATTCTGAGATTAAGTGCCCAGGGATGTCACTGTGCCTCCACCCAGCCAGAGCAGGGAGAGCGTTGGAGACTCTCAGAGTCAGTCATGGCTGGGCCTTCCAGGAACAGGCGTTTGCTGCCCCTTCATCACCCTCCACCTGGAGACACTGTGATGTGGGGGAAATATTTCAGTCTGGGATTTGGAGGAGCTACACTAAGTCATGTTCTACCTGGACATAGGTTATGACATTGGCCTTTAAACAAAAGCCTTAGGGCTGGGCATGGTGGCACACACTTGTATTCCCAGCACTCCAGAGGCTCAGGCAGGAGGATCAATGGCAGTTAAAGGCCAGCCTGGATTACATAGTGAGTTCAGGACCAGCCTGAACCACTTAGCAAGACCCTATCTAAATTAAACAAAACAAATTTAAAAAAAAAAAAAGCCTTAGGTTGTTCAAAGGTCTAAGAAAAAGATTTGATGAACTAAGAGGCAAGGAGGGGTCAGGAGGTAGGAGGTAGGGATGGGGTAGACTCCAAGCAAGGGGTCTGAGGTCACCCAATATTTTTTCTTCTCAATGGCACCCTTGAGATCCTGTTTTCTTGCACAGAGAATAAGCCACTGCCCCTCCCAACCAGTCCTTACCACCTCCATGGGGGAACTTCTTCATCTTCGACCTTCCTTCTTCCTCCCCATCAGGCCCCATCTGCCCTCTCTGTGGCTCTGCACCCCTCAAACCAGCATTTCATGTTAGGCCACCTTGACCCTTCCCCAGGACTCTGGGAAGGTGGAGAATCCCCTCTTTCTAGGGACTCCCCCTATACACAGAGCCAAGAACCCACACCGGAGGGGCTGGCAGAGGCCTCAGGCTAGCTCAGGACAGGGTGGGTGAGGCCGTCGAGGTCTGCAGCACCCTGCGTAGGAAATGACCTTGTCAGGGCTGACCAAGGAGAACAATACTGAGAAAGCCCAAGCCAGGAAGTTGCCAGTCACCTCACACATCGCAAGGAGCCCACAGAGGTCAAGGTCAGACTCTAGATCTACAGGAGAAACCTGAGCCAGGCATGATTGGGTGTGAGCATGTATGTGAGAGCGAGAGAAAATGAACATGTGTGAGAATTATGTGTGAGAGAGTATTCACGTTTGTGAGAATATGTGTCTTAAGAGAAAAGAATCGCATGTGAGAGAAACAGTAGGTGTAAGACAGGGAAACTTCATTCAAAGGATAACATTTTTGGAATAAACAGGCTGACTAGTGGACTAAATAAGACTCTCCTGCGTCCCCCAGGGAGACCAGGGGCAGCCTGTGCAGGAAGAAGGTGCTCCAGCTGCCTCTTACCTCCTCCTGCTCTTCTTTGACCAGGGACTCTGGGTCTTCACTTCAAAGTGGTGAGCTGGGGCCTGGGAATTCCCACACACCCACCCCAACACCCCTGGCAGTTGCCTCAGAACTAGAAGCCTTGAAAATATGCCGCCCAGCCGGTGGGGCAGCTTTGCTGTCAGCGGCTGCCTGAGAGGGCCGAAGGAGGAGACCTCCATCATTCATAGTCCTCTGGTGAGTGACGCCCACAAGCAACCTCAAGGGTCTGTAAAGAATGCATTGCAGTGCTCTGGGCGCAGGCCCCACCACCCTGCTCAGGGCAGGGAAGAGGGCCCCTTTTACACTCTGGCCACCTCACCACTAGCCATCCTCCAAACTGGTAGCTTCAGGAAGCCCCGCCTTAACAAGAGGAGAAAATGCTGGGGAAATAGATGAGGCAACCAGGCCCTGTGCCCAGGACTTCTGGCCCTTTCTCAAATCTGAGAAACACCATAGATTCTTTTTGTAGAAAAACAATCACACTTACAGAGTCTTCTAATTTTAGAAGTTTGCTCTTCCGTTTCATAAAGGTCCCCAGATCCCAGTGAAGAGCACCAAGGCCCCAACACCGAGGCACCCTGAAATTGCTTCAAGTAGAATCTCAGTACACAGAAATCTCTGGATACTTCTGATGAATGGGTACATTCCTTACTGGCTGTGATTGGGGGTAAGAACAAAGGACTCCAGGCAGAGGCTTTGCATTTCTGGCCTCCACCATAAGCAATTTTGGGACCTGAAAGTTTGTTTACTTATCCAGTGTTCATTATGGCCCACATACTATATCCTGGCCTTTCTGTTAGTGAAAACATACAACATACATATGAACATGCCCATTTCCCTTCATCTTGCTAATAGTCTAGGGTGAGTTTGGAAATTTACAAGGAAATGTAAATTCATGGATACAGCTATGAGAAAGCAAGGATTATGACCAAACACCTAGGGCTTTAGTTTCTTCATTCATAATATGAAGGTAACCTCAGATATTTGCTAGTGTTCATATAGAGAGAAAATGAGATGACTGAGACCAGACAACAAAGGCATAGCTTTGGGTGTTCAGGTCAGCAGAGACAAGCAGGCTCAGGCTCCCTGTGTTGGCAGAAGCTCTGCCAAAACCAGAGTGAACCACCCCAAGCAGCTTGGACCCTGGGCTGGAAGGGTAGCCAGTCTACAGGCAGCCTCCAAGTCGTGGACAGCATCATTAAACTGAATGGTGTTTAAAATAACAATCAAGCCCCATATGGTAAGCAAGTGGGTGTACTGAGTAGGAAGAGGCTCCATGCAGGGCTGAAGCTGACCCCTCAAATGGTCAAACTGAAGCAGTGGACTAGGATTGCATCTTGGCAGGGACCAGTTCTAAGGTCTGTACAGATTTCTATTTCTGGAAACTGCAGACCAGCTTATGTAGCATACCAACTTTCCCACCAAGAATAACTAGAAAAAAAAAGACAAAACACATTTTAAAAATGTGGCCAGGCACCATGGTGCACACCTATAATTATAGCACCCTGAGAGACTAAGGCAAGACAGTCGCAAATTCAAGCCTAGCCTTGGCAATTTAGCACATTAGTGAGATACTCTCTCCAAAAAAAAGGAGGGGGGCTGGGGATGTCCAAAGGCCTTGGATTCAATCCCCAGTACCACACTAACAAAAATCTTTGTTTTGTTTTCTTTGTTTAAAGGCATTGATGATGTTTAGAGGCCATGATCCTCAAAAGAAAAAATATCTAGAGAGATGAGCTCAACATTTGGGCCTATTTTTGCCCAAGCAATATCCAAGAATTTGAGAAAGTGTAGACCAGGATTTTTGCAATCTCATGGAGTTAAGGGAGAAATGGGAGAAGGGGCATTCCAAGCATCTTCAAAGAAGGAGGCTTTTTTTTTAAAAGACTTTCAGTTTCAACCCTTAAAGTACAAATCAGATGTAGATAAGCCCTTGCAAAGATTAAAACCCTGCTTCAAACAAACTTAACTGGATTCAGGTGAGCTGCCTGGCCTAATTTCTATCAAAAAGCAAGAGCAAATATCTTCTGGGTCATCTAGGGGCTCAAATTTTCCCTACAACTTTTCTACACACTATGTTTGATAGTAAACAATATTTACCAAGCCTACCAGAAGATACAACCACATGATAGAAACCAAGAGGTTAAAATATATATATAAAATATTTAATATTTAATATATATTATATATTACATATATATATGTAGATATATATATCTGGCATCACCCATAACAGATCCAGATATTGGCATTAAAATAATAGACTTTGAAGTAATTATGATTACTATGTTAAATAATATTAAAGAAGATAAAGAATTTAAAGAGAATTGGAATTTCAAATGTAAATTCTACAAATGAAAAATATGATGATCAGAATTAACAAAATAGACAGATATAACAGCAGAGTAGATGACTGGAAAATCAGCAGTATAAAGTATCAAGCGCTGAAGCACATGAGAAATTTGATAGAAAGTAAAATATGAAGCTAGACGTGATGGCTCATGCCTATAACCCCAGCTAGTCTGGAGATTGAGGCAGGGGAATTACAAATTCAAGGCCAGCTTGAGCAATTTAGTAAAACCTTGTTTCAAAAAAAATAAAGTGCTGAAATTATAGCTCAGTAGCAGAGCATCCTGACTTCAATGAAAATAATAATTTAAAATAAAAACACAACCGCATCTAAAAACTCCTAAATTTGCCCTGTTAAGCACAGTATGTATAGTTGTATATGTACAACTCCTATTGTGTAATGTTGGTATGTGTGCACAACATGTGTGACAGCAGACAGTATATAACAGAGGACCTGTACAATGTCCTGATGTCATTTGTCTTACATAAAAGATGAGGAGCTGGAACTCTCATGCACTGTCTGTCTCTTTCCAGTGTACAGGCTGGGTGCAAATCACATAACCTGTCAGAGGCTGTTTTGTCAACTGTACAAATGCATGAAGATCTAAGAGGAAGCGCCCGTGCATAGTACCCAGCAAGACCTTGGTAGATGAAGGAGGAGCAAATGGCTGGACTCAGGAGGAGCATACTCCTCTCTCCAGCACAGGAGAAAGTATGGTTCAGACCTTGAGAATGTCTCCACACCCACTCTGAGGAACTCACCTATAGATTCAACCACAATTAGTAAGTATATAACAGTACATACTGCTATATATAACAGAATTCCATCAAGTTTGCTTTCAGAATGATCAGCATAGGAGGAGGCAACACTACCTGCTAGGAATGACTTTCTAATGAGGCCCAGCCAGTTCCTCTAGGTGGGGGGTCTCTGAGTGGAGGATTTGTCCCCATGTTTGGTGACTGGCAGGAGGTAAGACTCCCAGCCTCCACAGTGGCTCTCATTCCACTGACCACTGTGACCAGTCACTGTCCTTCTCCCAGTTCTTTAACCCGCTGGTCTCTTTCCACTTCAAGGCCTTTTTATGGGCTGCTGTGTGTGTCGGAATGTGCTTGCCCAGGCTCTTTCTACATCCTACTCCTGCTTATCCTTCAGGTCTCAGCTTGAACATCACATCCCCTGGGGAACCCCCTCCCCGTGGTCCCATGCTCTTCTTCATCTACTTAATGACACTAACCAGTTATTTTACTTCTTGTCTATGAATTGCCTCCACTCCTCCAAACAGCTCCTAGAAAGCCCTGGATACTATCTTCACTATTATTTTGAGACTCTAAGTAACAAATGATCATTCAACATAAAACTTGTCTGGGGAGTGGGCATGACTGAAGAAAATATAACTGTGGAGGAGATGCAAAGGGTGGAAAGAGGAGAGCTGACACTCTGTAGGAGGGAGTCACCGAGGCCTCGATGACAAAGTGACATTTACAGTTTGACACTGAAGGAAAGTGCAGCGCAGGCCATGAGGATGTCAGGGGCTCAGCCTTCCAGGGCTTCTGAAGGGGGTTTGTTACACTTGGCAAAGTAGGAAATGATGTTTGTGTTTATTTGGTTTCCAAAGCAAATTGTCTCTTGTGATTTAATAATATAAATCAAAAGCCTTAAAATATGCATACTCTTTGACCCACAAGTCCACTTAGGAATTCAGCCACAGGAAAAATAATGTATACATGTATTTATGTATAAGGATATTGACCAGAAGGCAAATATGGAAATGACATAGGTTCAACATGCGAGAAGTGGTAAGTTAAGGTCATCCATATAATGGAATATGGCATAATTATTAAAATATTTAGAAGACTATCTAAAGATGCAGGAAAATGTTCACCACCAACTGTTAAGTCATAACCTATACCTATACAAATACCATTTTGTAAAGAACAAAATACATGTGAAGAAAACTTTGAATGCATAAACATCAAAATGTCAACAGCAGTAAATAATGAGTGATAGAGTTATGGTTAATTCTGTCCTTTCTCTCTTTCCCTTTCTTTCTCTCTTCCTTCCTTCCTGTCTTTCTTTTTTTCCATAGTTTATGATGGTAATAAGCCACTCACAACTTTGATAAATTCCATGAAGGGATCAACTAGAGACAGGGCTTTCACTTGTTGAAAGAAAAAAGGTACTAATCATGACCATCTGCTATGAATGGGCAGGGTGGGAAACTAGAAGAAACAATGAAGTTTTTTTTTTTTTTTATCAGTACCAGTGATTGAACTCATGACCGTACACTTGCAAGGCAGGAACTTATGCCACTAAGCTAAATCCCCAGCCCAACACTGAAGTCTTAAGGGACAGCAGATCCCCATATGACACAGTGAGCTGACCAGGCAGTGATGAGCCACCCTGGAGATGCATAACCGTGAGGTAGAGAGAATCCCATCAGCCAGCTGTAGGATTTTCTCTAGTAAAGTTCAGCAGTTGCAGTGAGAGTTGGGTTCACCTAAGGCTGAGAGTCTTCAAATAGACACAGAAAGGGAGAGAAGCCAAAAATGGTGAGGCTAAGGATAGAGGTTCAATCAGCCATTGGACAGAGTCAGAAATTCAGGAGGAGGAGAGGATGGTTAGTTGGTAACACTCAATATTAGCTTTCAGAAGCACTTAGCTGCTGGTGGTGGTGAAGGCAGGGCAGACACTGAGCCTATCCATAAAAGTGAGGCCTTCGAGGAACTGAGACTTGAATAATGGTCAGCCACATAGGAAGTCACAAGATGCCAGTAACAGAGCCAGAATCCCAAGGACTAAAAGTGATGACTTAGGAAGTCAGTGGACAATAGCAAGGAAGAGGCAAAGAGAGTATGGGCCTGCTGAGAGTGAGCTTCAAAAAGAGCTAAGGTTCCAAAAGGAGGAGGGAAGCAATTTGGTTGGAAGTGGCAATGGGAGCACACTAGATGGGGAGGAAGAGATCACCCTGGACCAGTTTGGGGAGAGCAGAGTTCTCAGGGAGCACCTTTGGGGGGACATACAGCACCACAGAGCTGAGCCCAAGTCTTTGGGGATCACCTAGGTCAGAGAAGAGCTTGAGTTCTGGGGTGAACTAGGGTGGGGATCTGTCCTAAAGCATGGAACCCAGCCCCGTTCCCACACACACACAAGGCCACACGCCAACCGTCTCCTCTCAGAAGGCATCGTTGCCAGCCCCTGGGCAGCAGTCCTGATTCACTGGCCCTAAATGACATGATTTCCCCCCTTCCCAAGCATTCCATTGTGTTTTATGCAGTGCCCTACTTGTTAAAAGAGTAAATTTAGCTTTTATGGGGAGAAGCAGCTGGGCTTGGTCAGGGAGGCTGAGGCGGGGCCTGGGTTCCCTGTGGCGATGCCAGTCTCTCAGGATAAGCCTGAGAAGAAGTCATTTGGTCCCAGGCACCTGCATCCCTTCCCACTTGCCATCCCTTTCCTTTGCCATCTCTCACTTTCCCAACGACAGCTGAAGGCAGGATTAGGTGAGGGAGATGGGACAAGAGGACAGGCAAGACTACAAGGTCACCTAGCTGTGGGACTGTGAGGACAGCTCACCATGCCTCTTGGGCTCACCTTTGACATGAGTGCAACATGGCTGAGGATCTTTCCTCAGAGAAGTATCTTTGTTCAAGTAAGAATGGGAAGGCCAAAGCCAACCTGATCTCCTGCCTTTCGCTGTGGGGTTACAGACAGTGGGATGGCCCTCTCTGCAGCTGTTTCCTTGGTCATAAAACACCCCCACCACATGCACACAAGGAGAAGCAGTAAACAGTCCTTACTCTTGGAGGAAAGCAATTGGCAGGGGCAAAGTTAGCAGATCAGCACATGGTAGCTCCCCTCACCCTTAAGGATGGCACAAGAGTTCTCAACCAGGGAAACAAAGCAGCTAGCCAGCATCTGACCCATCAGGCAGGGGACATACATCTGCCTGACTTCCATCTCCCTGAGCACTGGCTGAGCACACAGAAGTCCCTGGATTGATGGGCATGTCTCCAGAATGCCAAGCCAGCTCTTGGACACAGCCAGATGAGCTGGGGACAGGGAGAGGCTATTTCTGCACCAGTTCTATTAATTAGACTCACTGGCTGCTGCTTCTGTCTCCTGAGCCTGTGTAGGCACTCCAGCCTGTTCAGTGTGGGCCTCAGAGTTCACAAAGTATGAGAGGTAAACTGAGGCCCAGGCACTTAACACAGCTAGTGGCATTTCCTGGCAAAGACAATAGCCTTTGGGACTCAGCCTGCCCACCTAGCACACAGGCTCAGGGCGAGATCTGAGAGATGAGCCCCCTGCCCCTGCTAACATGCCTGCCCTTGCCCAAGTAGGAGGCAGGGGCTGACCTGAGCTTCTGGCCAGAGGACCCTACTTTCAGGACAAGGAAGTCCAGGCCAAGACAAACTAAGAATTTCTCTTCTCCAGTCCCTCCCTAAGGGGACAGGACCAGGATCTCTGCTTAGACTTCCGGAGCAGGAGAGGCCTGGGGAATACTGCCCCAGCACCACAGGCCTGGGTTAGCATCTATGCTTTTTGGCCAATTTTTTGTCTCAGTCACCACTAGGCTCTGTGACACTCCAGTAGGGGACAATACTGTTGTTCTGTTGTTCCCACAGTGCAGAAGAGGAAATAGAAGCCCAGACAGGGGAAGTACTTTGCCCAAAGTCACAAAGTTACTAGTAGACCTGCACCGAAAAGAGAATCGCAGTCCCCTTCTGTCACCCATGCCTACCAGGATGTCCCCAGAGACTCCCTTTACCCCTCCCTGTGACTTTGTACATGCAACTTCCTCTCAGGCTCCTGTCTTCATCTGTAGAATGCTATTGGTGGTACCCACTTTGCCAGCAGATTGGCAAAAATGGGACAGTGATGGAGAGCAAAATCACCTTCTCAGCCACATTGGCATGTCTAACCTGGTTCTCCTAGGATGCTTTGTCCTCACCTCAGCCTGTCCAGCCTCAGCTGGGTACCAGCCTCTATTCTCCATGGTGGGCTCTAGGCAGCAGGCAGGAGGGGCAGCTGTCCTTCTGGCAGGCCTGGCCCTCCCCGCTCTAGGAATCCAGCTGCACACCCATAGATCGGGATTCCATCCACAGAGCAGCAGTCAGGCATGCCAGGAGGATGTGGCACTGGATCTGTGGTGCTGAGTCTTTTGTTCTGTGTCCTGAGCAGAATCAGGTTCACATGGTGTTGTAGCCAGGGGTCCTGAGGAGAACAATTAGAATCAGGACATGGAGTTTATAATATTATTTATGATGGTCACCCAGACTTAACACAAGAAAATGTAGGAAATCTATCCACAACACTAAAGACATAGGGCCTGAATCCCACAGCAGTGTCCCACATGAGTCCAGATGAAGACCAAGAGCTCATGCCAGTGCCTCCCAGGAGTCCAGCTGGAGGTCTAGAGCCCACAAGAAGGACTCACGCCAGTCTCTTTTACGGATCCGTGCTGGGAAGGCCCAAAGGTCAGCGGTGGAAGATAGAAAGTCTATGCCAGCAGGGTGAAGGAGCTGTGCTGGTAGACTGAGGGTTCTACACTGGAGCCGAGAAGTCACACTCACAACAAAGACCAGGGCTGTCCTGAAAAGCACCACAGCCATCCTCAGTGACACGGATATCCAAGCTCCTCCAATGATAAGCAAAGTCAAGTACATGCTAGGAAGCCAGAATGACGAGTTCATCCTGGAGATTAAGCGGCACATGTCTTCCCCTCTGGAGCTAAGAAGCAATGCTCGATGTAAGGACCAGAGATTCTCCAAGAGAACCAAAGGCTCAAACAGCAACATGTAGGAGAACCCATAATGCTTCAACACCTCAACGCATAGCTTCTCCTTCTCCACGTCTCTATTTATCCTGGCAACTTTCCTCAGGTGGAACATCCACGCTCAGCACCATGCTGATGTAATCCAGCTGGGGTTAAGTTGACCACCAGTTTTAATCCATAACACATGGTAGTCTCATGGAATACCAGAGATAGGTAATTCATAAAGAATGGATATTTATCTCTCAAAGTTCTAAAGGCTGGGAAGTCCAAGACCAAGGTGCTTGTAGGTTCTGGTTCTAGTTTCTCTGCTTCTGAGCTGTGCCTTGAACACAGAGTCCCCTGTGGGGAAGGTCACTCCATTCACAAGGCAGAAGACTGAACAAGACAGCATTAATCCTCACGTGAAGACAGAGCCCTTGTGACCTCGATGCCTTCCATTAAGCCCCCTTGCAACACTGCTGCATTGGGGATTAAGCTTCCAAAATAAATGTTAGAGGGGTCAAAACAACATAGCAACAACCAACCCCAGTGACCTGCTGTTCACCCAAGGAAGATCTCTGTTCCATTCCCAAGGTCACTGGGATCTGTGCCTGGGACCCATTACTCTTCCCCCAACCTGGGCCTTTGGCCCATAGGCTGCCCTGGTGTGGATGGGTTGATCTCTTTTCCCTAGGCCTCTGCCATCAGCTATGTGTGCTTCCATGGAAACAGATGTGTGTTCCCAAGAACAGCCCCAACCTGTAGGAAAGTTCAGAGTTTCCCTCTACCTCTCCCTGGCTTTGTGACTTCGGTCAAGTCACTTCCACTTCCTGGGGATAGATGTTATATCCACAAGGTTCCTGCCTCTATAAACAAAAGTTGGCTTGAATGTGTATGTGTTGGGGCTGGGGGTGGGGGTTGGAAAGGCTTTTGCAGGTCCCTCCAAGCCAGTAGAGAGAAGTGTTTGAGGTCCTGGGGGTGCTGCATTCTGAACTTCCTCCTGGCCCTCAGATCTGGTGTGGACCAGAGGCGGGTAGCTGCTGCTGGAGGGATGGAGGCAGGCAAGATCAGAGGCAACAGCCTGCCAGCCCCTCCCGGCCCCTCCCGCAGCCTGCCTGGCCTGAGAACAGCCTGCCTCGCCGGCTCCCTCTTGCTTTGGCCAGGCCAGGCCTCCCCAGAGAGGGCCTGCCATCTGACCCCCTGGCTCCCTTGGGCTGGCTCAGTCGCGTCGCCACATCGGTTCCCAGGCGAGGCGGCTGGGCTGATCCATCACCGCCGCCTTCCTGCTCTGCAGCTCTGTTTGCTTGCCTGCTGCCTGCCACGTACCTCACCCTCCAGACCCCTCGGACCTGGCGCCTACCTCTCCACGCCACCCCATCCACCCCTGTGTGTGCAGCCCACTGTGGGAACCATCCCAGAAGCGCACCCCTGCCTCCTCACCCACAAAGGTGCCTATTTCCCAGACCAACAAGGCCACAGTCTATCTGCCTCTACCCCTGGGACACGAGTCTGAGAGCCTCACTGGTGTAGTCCCTGTCCCTCCTCGGCTCTCCCCTGATAACGGTGCTTGGTTGGCTGCACAGCATCACCTTGAGCTGATTCCTCCTGCCAGGCTCTGAGCTGCTCCAGCAGCACAAGCCTAGGGTCAGTTCAGCTCAGTGAGCAGGCTTCAGCACCCCTCCCCAAACCCCTTTTCCCCTGGCTGCTTCTCCCTGCGGCATCCCAACACACTAAGCTGCCATCTTACTTCTCTCATCCCTGCTCTAACCATCTGGGGACCACTTTGTCGTGGTCTCTCCAGTGTCTGCTCAGGCCCCACTTGAATGAGTGAATGAGAATGAGTACACCAGGTCTGGCACATGGGCTAGGCCAGTGATTTCAATGATAACACAGAGACCACTGTGGCATGCATGCCATGGATTCACACCATTGGCCTACGCCCTAATAAAAAGAGGTTCTACTGAGCTTCAAGTCAAAGGCAGGAAACAGCAGGGACCTGGATGGGCTAGGATTAGGAATGACTGAGATATTTGCAAGGTATGGAATGAGAAACAGGCCTGAGGGAAGGGGATATGTCAATTTACACACCTAAAACCACCTTACAGCTGAGCATTTGGCATGCACTGCAGAGAATGCTGCCTCTAGAACAATCCAGGATGATACATCTATCCTCATGTACTTCACCAGCAACCCTATGAAGCAGACTTTATCAACCATTTTACCAACCAAGGAGCTGAGGGTCAGAAAATCCTTATTTATTCCAAAGCCCACCACTCTCCTCTGTCCCTCTCTACATTTGCCTCAAATATAGTTCTTCTACCCATGGTTCCTCCCTATGTCCATGGAAGGCAGTACAAGGTGTGTGAATGTGGTCGCAGATTCTGTGGTTACTCTCCAGATGAGACCCACAAGGCCCGAGGTCTCTGACCAGCCCACAAAAGCCATCTCCACCATATGACAGCAGCCAGCCACAGGCCCTGGGCCTCTGAGTCTGTTGTATAAACCAGCCCCAGCTCAAAGTTAGGAGCTCCAACTTTTCATCTCAAGCTTCTTAGCAACCAGTTCCGGACCTTCCGCCTCTGTCATCTCTCAAAATCACATCTACCTACTTTCGGACACACACACACACCTTCCACCTGGACCAGCTGGAGTTATTTCCAGTGTTGCCCATGCTGGGCTCTGTTCTATGGCAAAGAAGTAGTCTTGGGCAGCGAAGGTTCCCTCTAGACCCAGAAGTCTCAGCCCAGGTAGGGTTCTCCACAGAGGTCAAGGCTGGATGGAGCTCATAGGTCACCACTGATTCTGGAGAGCTTGTGTTTCTTCCCAGTCCTGAACTTTTGACCTTCACTACATTTCTTCACTCAGTAGGATTTCCTGAGCACCTCCTATGCCCAAGGTTTATACCAGGGCTCTGCTTCCTGGAGCTCACTGTGTGGAAGGGTGGGGGGAGCCGTCGGGAGAGAGATCACCTGGTTTCAAACCCCGGCTCTATGAGACCTGGGAAGGCCCCCTAACTCTACCAAGCTACAGCTTCCTCATCTGTAAAGCTAATATTAGTAGTTTCTTTCTTTCTTTTTACATTTAAACAACTTTTACAAGATTAAATGAGATCATGAATATAAACCATTTTGTCCTAGAACTGATACACAACAAGGGCTCAATAAAAGATCAGTGGTTGGGGAAGGAAAGCAGCCTAAGTGTGGGCCTTAGGCCCATGCTGCCTTAGGGACACTGTCTGTGGAAGGCAATGAGGAAGGGCTCATTGTGGAGGGTGTGCTGGGAAGATGGCTGCTCAGCAAGCCACAGCCAGGGGCATGCCACAACTCTCCCCTTCCCAGCTGGCCCCACAGATTGGTGCCCTGGAACTCCTAGGGGATCCATGAAGGCTGCTCACTCCTCAAGAACAACCTCAACCACACCCCCCAGCCACACTCTCAGGTGAGCGTCATGGAGCCACGTGTGTGTATGCAGAGCCAGAACCCTACCATGAGGTAGGCCCTGAGATCAGTGGGCTGGCATATGGCCCCATCCACGCACTCACACCCAGGAGGGTGCCAGCATGGTCGCAATGGAGGGTAAGAACACATTTCCCGACAGTCCTGCCAGCCCTCACCATGTCCTGGCTTGTTGACACACTGATGGCATAATTACAGTTTCAATCACAGATTAATAATAAGTCATTTTTGCAAATGAGGAGGCAGGTCTGCACAGGAAAGGGCCCCAAAGGGCCTGTCACCTCTGCTATCTGAGGCTGCTGGCCGCTGTTTGATGTTTTCTGCCGAGCTGAGACTTTCCTAAGGATGTTCATAACCACCACCACCCAGGTAATAACCTCCTTGCCTGCTCCACTGGCCTCAGGTAGAAGGACATTGTTGTGAGGTTTGCTTCAGAGAAGACATCTGCCTCTGTGTGTGTGCATGCGTGTGTGTGTGTGTGTGTGTGTGTGTGTTTACCTGTGTGTGCCAAGCTCTCCGTGTGAGTGCCCACATGTACTGGTCCATATGTGTTTGATGTGTCTCTGTGTTCACATGTGTGCAGACTTGACTGTGCATGTGTGTTCTCACAGGACATCAGTAGTACGCAGGGGGCCTGCCCCCACAGAGAAGTCAAGATTCCTCTTCTGCCCCTCCTCTTCCCCCAAAGGGACTATGCTGGAAGACCAGTGGCGCAAAGAAGGCCCTAGTCCCCCAAGGTGCTCCTGAAGAGAGATTTGTTATAGAGAAAGGCAGGACCCAGGACAGCCCAGCATCCCTGGGCTCTGATGTAGGACCAGGAACCTGCCTGCATGGCTCTATTCTGAGCAGAGAACTGATACTAACAACAGTGACAATAACAATTACTCACTGCCAGGTGTTATGGTGCACATCTGTAATTCTAGCGCTCAGTGGGCTGAGGTAGGAGCTTCACCAAGATTCCCAGGCCAGCCTGGCCTATATAGTGAGATCAAGGCCAGTCTAGACTACATAATGAGACCCCATCTCAAAAAATCAAAACAAAACAACAACCACCTATTTGTGTTTTGAGCTTTCTTCTTTTCCATTCTCTTTTAATCTGCACAACCTCTCTGAGGGGAAGGAAGACAGGCTTCATACACTCACTCTCACCCCAAGTGTAAATAAAGGCTCAAGAGGACACAGTAATAGGTGGCAAAAGTTATTATGGTCTAAGCCCAGGTGTTCCCGTGTGTGAGGTGGCAGTCCTGGCCCATACCTTGGCTTCATGCAAGTTCCAGCCAACCCTGCACCCTTTCCATGGCTGCCTGGGCCCTGGGCTGCAGTGCAAGCAAAGTTCAAGCGCCAAGATTCCCTTCAAAGCCAAAGAGATTCCTGTGCCCATGAACTGCAGTGTGACTCCATAGACTGGGCTTTCAAGAGCAAGACAAGTTCATCCCAATCTCTCTGTGCCCAGCTCTGCATCCCTGCTTTACCACAGGCCAGTCATAGTCACGTGGCCTAAACTTTGTTCCCTCATTCAACAGTGATTTGGTCACTTATTACTGGCCAGCAAGCTTGGCCCAGGTTTCTACAGCCCTATGGCTATGACCCTGCCCAGAGCGGCTAGTGGCTGAGATTGAGGTAAGAAGGAGGTATTCACATGGTGTTGGCTGCCTGCTGCAGGGCCCTGTCACCCCCACCAGCAGGCTCAGCCTTGGGGCTCCTGGTTACCCCATGCCTGGAGGGTAGGCCTGGTACTCAGCCCCACACCAAAGGGACTGCTGCACTGCTCCTCCTGCTGAGCAGTCTGACTGTCATGCTGTTCCACGCAATTGGAGGCAACATCTAATTACACCCAGGCAGAGGGCCCAGGGAATCAGTTGGACAGCCCCATTTGATGAGAAGGTGAAGCATCCCTCAGAGGCAGGGTATGAGTCAGTGCCAGGGCCCAACCTGAACAGCCCCTTAGAGCCCCAACTCAGGCTCTGAGTGGGCCTGGGGCAGGAGTAGAAAGGCTAAGACCAAGCTCTGCTCGAAAGCCCCCCCCACAGTCCCTCTCTGGTGAGGCCTATGAGGCCCTGGAACTCTCTCTAAACTGATACTCAAGGCCGTCACAAGCTGATTGCAGTCACACCACACCTCTTAGAGTCTCTGCCTGGCCAATCCTCCCAACCTCTGGCTCCCATGGCCAACGCCATTCTTTCTTAGGCTTTATCTAAACCTGTCGAGCTTTTAAATCACTGATCAAACTCCCAGTTGTTATGGGGCACCCGGCACAGTGTCTACACCTGGCACAGCAAACACTCAGGGAAACATTTCCTAAGGGACCAGTGAGCAGCCCAGATTGCCTAGCTCATGACTCTGTCCTCTGAACACCTGAGCAGTCGTGGAAACTGTGCAAGTCCAGGAGAAACGCTTGAGAGCCAGGTCAGGCTCCTCCTCCCTCTGTCTAGGGGGTCCTTGCACACCCTGGGCACCTACTGGGAGCTCCAGACCCATGTTCAGGCTAGGAGGTCCAATAATGGAGAGGAGCTGATCAATCCAATGGAGTTTCTTCTTAAAAAATACATAGACTGTCCTCATCATCCCAGATCCTACTCTCCACTCACCAAGAATATGAAATATGTTCTTCTTGGTCCTTTTTGCTCTGTCTTTGGCTCTGTCATCTATTTTTGGTAATGACCAATAAGAAATGTCCAGTGTCTCTTCTGGACCAGGCGTACTGCACTATGTACACTGTGTATTTTAGCTCATTTTAGTGCTATGCAACTCTCTAAGGCTGTAGGTCGTAGTCAGGGTCAGTTTTGTCCCCAGGGAACACTTGGCAATTCTGAAGGCAATTTTAGTTGTCATATGGGGGGTAGGAAGTTGTTACAGGGCTTTAATGACTAGAAGTCAGAGATGCTGCCAAACATCTTACAAGGCACAAACAAGGACAGTCCTTATAGCACAGGATCATCCAGCCCAAGGGGTCTATAATGGCAAAGCTAAAAACCCTACTCTAATCCGTGGGGTCTAAAGTGTTATGGTTGATACATTATTCCAACTTGAGCTTTCCTTCCTTCACTTTGAGTGTCAGGTGTTTTGTCCTAGCAATGAGAAAAAAATAACCAAGATATAGGGTAAGGTCATCATCCCATTTTGCCACTAAGAAAACTGAGGCCCAAGGAAGTCACGCAGCTAGTCAGCAGATGGTGTTCACCCAAGTGGCCTGGGCCGTAGTCCACGTTTCTGTCCATTGTACTCTTCAGCCCCACCTCACTTTAGCACTGTGACCAGGACCTCTACCCTGAGCATAGCTGTTTTTTGTGAGGACACTGAAGCCTCCTGAAAGTGGTAGGGAAGAAGGGTTTCATGAGGGCCCAATGGAGGGTCTCTGGCTGCTTTGCCACTTGCATCCAACCCCAGAGTTGGAAAATCCTGCCTAAGCCTGCTCCAGCCCTTTAGCCCACAGTGATCTCCTTTCTCAGGACTGGGTCTCAACCCCATGCAGGATGCCTGTTCGTCCCGTGTGTAAGACCCTGTATGGAGGGTAGGAAGGGGTCAGGGCAGGAGCCACACTGCCTGCATTCTCAGCCTACCAGGCCCAGGACCTTGACCACGCCGTTGGGCCTTATCAGTCCTCTCTGTTGGCCTGTGACATGAGGGCAGTGGGCTCAGAGGTTCTGGAGCAGGCAAAGATGGGGGAGCTTCAGGACAGATGTGAACCTAGAGGCTGCAAGGCTGCCCCAGGCACCAGAGGGCCTGGCCTAGAGAAGAAGCTGTGGCTGAAATGAGGAACTTACTGGAGGTTTCCAGACAGCAGGGAGAAGGAAGAGGCCCTCTGAGAGCGAGGGAGATACCAGGACTGGCACTGGTTGTCTCAGGCCCCAGTATCTGATCGGCCAGGCTGTCAGTCACAGTCCTGCTTGTGAGACAGTTGGCCAGGGGAGGACCCCAGCTGGAGCAGGCACAGCATGAAGGAGTCAGTTGAGGCAGTAAAAAAATCTCCCCACTTGTGGGCCTACTGATTCTGGTGGAGGAGACAGGGCCCCCTTTTCCTTCCTACCCAATTGCAAGGGTGGGGCCTTGTATAATCCAGGGTTCCAAGAGACCTGGTGACCACCACCTGTCTGCCAGAAATACATGGTAGGGTTAGCGGGAAAGACAGGAGGAGAAACAGGAAACAATGAAAAGAGACCTTAAAGGGCCATGAAATTGGGTAGAGGCCGTAGACAGTAGCCCATGGAGGAGTTACCAATGCCCAGCGGTAGGGAACAAGGTCACTCTAGCAGGAACTTCTTAGCAGGCAGCATGGAACATTCAATTAGCTTCTCAACTGCCCTGCCTAGGCCTCCCAAAATGCCCACTTCCTTAAGTCAGCTCCCTGGGCCTCTCTGGAGCCTTGTTTTTGCCTCACAGCTGCCAAAAGTAGACAGATGTACTTCCCTTGTAAATGGTCAGCTTCTCCAGCTGTGACCCACTGCCAACTTGCAACTCCTCGCTTCTAAAGTTAAAGGGCCCTCTCCTTGTAAACCCTCTCAGGTCATGGCTTAAGGGAAGGGGAGAGACAGGAAAAGCAATAATAAAAAGTACATTAGCATACTTTACACATATTCTCATTCATTCTCACAACACGCTTATTGCTATTGCCTCAGCACCCTTAACAGTTCTGAGCATGATAAATATTTGTTTAAAAAGTAATAGACAACTTAAAATGGAATTAGCTCTATTTACAATAGCATCAAGAACAATAAACTGTGTGGAATAGATTTAATAAAAGAAATCCAAAATTTATATTCTGGAAAAAAATTCATCACTCATGAACTAGTATAACTCACCATCTTTAAGATGGCAACATTCTCCAAAGTAATATACAAATTCAGCCGACTTCTTTGTGGAAATTGACAAACTGATTCTAAAACTTTGATGGAATTGCCAGGAACTCAGAATAGAAAAACATTCTGAAAAAGAAAAACAAAGTAGGAAGGCTCACAGTACCCAGTTTTGAAACTTGCCAGACAGTGTGCACAAGAATAAATATTTAGATTAATAGAATAAAATTGAGAATTTAGAAATAATGTATCTATAGTCAACTGGTTGATAAGAGTACCAAGACCATCAAATAAGGAAAGAATAGTTTTTCAATATATGATGTGGAGACAACTGGATTTCTACACACGAAAGAGTGCAGTTGGACCTCTACCTCACACCATATACAAAAAAAAACTAGCGTGTTGGGACCTGCACCATGCGGTTGACTGGGGTGCGGGGAGAACACGGAACTCCTCCCCTCTCTGGGGGCGCGGCTGTGATCCTGCTGAGAATCAAACATCTCATGTCATCCTGTCCCCCATCCTGTGTCCTCCCTCTCCCTCCCCCCTGCTTAGCAAGTGGGAGTCAGTGAACTACACATCTTGTGAAAAGATTGGCTATGTTATTTAGTATGAGCTCCCCATATGCAAAGATAAGGACAACCATTTGGAAGAAAGCAAGAGACAATATGACAGATAGTGAAGATCTCTGGTTGTCTAGCTTTGAAATGTATGCTTTCTTATGTCCCATTCTGTTCTGTTTTGTTGTGTTTAATTTTACCCCCTTTTAAAATAAAATTTAAAAAAATTTTTAAAAAAACTAACTCAGAATAGATCAAAGACTTAAATGTAAGAGTAAAAACTATAAAACTCTTAGAAGAAACATAGAAGAAAATTTCACGGCCTTGGATTTGAAAATGCTTCATAAATATGATGCTAAAAGCATGAGAAAGAAAGAAAAACCAGATACATTAGACTTTATCAAAATTTAAAAATTTTGTTCTTCAAAGATCAACATTAAGACAGTGAAAAAGCCCATGGAATGGAAGAAAATATCCATGAGCCATATATCTGAAATGAAAATAGACTTTTATCCAGAATATATAAGAATTCTTATAGCTCAATAATAGAAAGATAAATAACCCAGTTAAAAATGGATTAAGAAAATGAATAGAAATTTCTCCAAGGAAGATACATGGACAGCCAATGAGCACTTGAAAAGATGCTTGACATCACTAGTCATCAAGAAAATGCAAATCAAAACTATAAGGTGATACCATTTCATATCCACTAGGATGGCTATACTAAAACAATCAATAATAACAAGTACAGCCAGAGATTTAGCTCAGTGCCACAAGTGCCTGTCTGGCAAGCAGAAGGTTGTGAGTTTGATCCCTGGTAGAAAGAAAAGAAAGAAAGAAAGAAAGAAAGAAAGAAAGAAAGAAAGAAAGAAAGAAAGAAAGAAAGAAAGAAAGAAAGAAAGAAAGAGGAAAGAAAGATAATAACAAATATTGGTGAGAATATAGAGAAATCAGAACACTTCTACACTGCTAGTGTAAGATCATAACTTTGGTTGGACACCCTGGTGGCAAAGAGGAGAGACTATGCAGTGGGTTCTTCTTTTAGGATGGTCTTTTAGGCTTGAAGAAGGGGCTTGGATTGGTGGTGGGAAGAGACAAGGAGGACAGCTGAGTGAGGAGGGTGAGCCCAGGTATTGGCCCTGGGCTGACCCAGTAACCAGAACACCACTGTAGATCCATACAGCTATATACCTACCCATCTACCACCCACTTATTCATCTACCTAGCCAAGCACCCATCTACCCACCTACACATCCATCCATCCATCCTTCATGTACCTTCCCCATACTCATGTACCCACCCACTCCTATCTATGCATCCATCCAAACTACAAGTATCTATTGTGCACCCACTGCTATAAGACAAGCCTTGTACTAGGTATTTGTACTGACCTTTATGCACATAGGCCTCACTTATAGGTGGCTCAGTAAATGTTTGTTGAATATGGGTGATCAGAAGTGTTGATCAGAAAAGACATGTTTTATTCACAAGAAGCTTATCATCTCATGGAACAAAAAATTATAACATTATCAGCTGTGACAAAAGCTATTAAGGAAAAGACCAGGATGCCATTAGAAACAAGAGCAGTGTAAAGGTTATTATTCTACTGTGTGATTCTGAATAGTAACCTGACCTCTCCAAGTCTTAGTCACTGCGCCTATAAAATGGAAATCATAATAGTGCCTGATAAGGTTATCCAATAATTTTTTGCAGTTATCAAAATCTGAATGTTTTAATATTGATATAACTGATTCATAATTTGTATTTAGTTTAATTGTGCCAATATTGTAATGTCTTTTTCTTAAGAATTTTATTGAACTATGGTTCACAGACCATAAAATTTTTTTTTTTTTTGGTACTGGGGATCGAACTCACAACCTTGCGCTTGCCAAGCAGGCACTTAAGCCACTGAGCTAAATCCCCAGCCCTTGACCATAAAATTTGCCCACTTAAAGTACACAATTCATAACAGGCATAGGGGCACATGCCAGCACTTGGGAAGCTGAGGCAGGAGGATTGCCAAGAGTTTGAGGTTAGCCTGGGCTACCTAGTGAGTTCAAATCCAGTCTATATTACAGGGCAAACCCTGTCTAAAAAAAAAAAAAAAGTACAAAATTAATTGGGTTTTTTTTTATATATACAAGTATATGCAATCATTACTACTGTCAATTTATTTTTCTCCCTAAAGAAACTTGATCCATGGACACTCCACACTGTCATCCATTCTGGATAGATGTTCCTGAGATACAGACCTAGTTCTCAGCAAGGACAGGGCTCCCTCCTCCTCTGCTGTCTGTCTCCAGGGTTTAGTCAGTAGCAGGCACCATGAAGCCACTGCACTAGCTACATGGGTAAGAGTCATGGCCTCTCACTTGGCGGAGAGGGAGGACCCAGATAAAGGCTGGCCAGTGGCACTGGCAGGAGGAAGACCTCAGCAGGGCCAACTCCACAGGGACTGCCAGGCCCAATTCTGGGGGGACGTTGGGCCAAAGCCTGACCTGGCCATGCTGAGCTGAGCCACAGAGGACCAAGCAGGCGGGATACAGTGTGGGCGCCTCCCTCCCCTCTCAGGCCCTGCCGACCAGCCCCCAGGCAGACTGGAGGCCTGTTTGCCTTGGCCCTGGGCCAGGGCCGCCCCGCCAGTGAGTAATGCGCTAGGACCGCTGGCTCCAGTTCAAGGGAAATGGGCTGGAGATGAGGCCTCCTTGGCCTTCATGGGGCTAAGTTCCGGGGGCGGCTTCCCAGAAAGTGCCTGCGCTTGTGAGGCTGCCTCAGGGCCTTGCCTGCAGCTCTTTCTCCTTCCCCCTTTTCTATCCCCTGCACCCAGTCTGCCACTGATACCAAGGACTGGCCAACCTTGAGTTCCCAGGAAAAGGTTCATGAGCATGGCCCCAAGACCCAAGGAAAAGGAGCCCACCAGGACCCCAGGCAGTCACCCCACACCCACCAGCAGGGCCAGTTACTCCCCACTCTGTCAGCTAAGTCTCTGCACACCCACATGTACAAAGCAAGGACCTGCTGTAAGGGTGATTTGGGGGGTCAAGACAGGGCCAGATGGATGGGAAATTCCCCAGTGACCCTGAGTAGTCATACAGGAAGAGGTCCCTCAGTTTATCTACTGTACCTAGGGTTCCTGGTAAGGACACTGAGTCCCAGAAAACAGGACTGACTGGCCCACGCCATGCAGTGACTCAACTGCAGCAGTAAGAAAAGTCCCAGGCTTCCTATCCCCTGCTGCTCTGGACAGTGCACAGCCCTCATGATGGAGAGGTGTTTGCCCAGGACATACCTAGGGTTCTCCTAGAGTACTCCCAGGGACTTGTGTAACTTTGTAATTTTGCCCCCGCTTAGGGCCCAGTGACCACCAGGGTGGGAAGACGCCATGGTCATTAATACCAATGGGAGTCGAAGAGATTCCCAGCCCTCCTGTTCCTTCCACTGGGAATGACTTGGCAGCCAACCATGCCCCTACCCTGCACCCCACCTCACTCCATGACTGTCTTCCTAACTGCAAATAGCATAACATTATTCTGGCTGAGTTAAGCACAAACAAAAAGTCACAGAGGATCCTAGGGACTCACAGGATCAACAACAGGCCAGAAAACTTGTCCGCAGCAAGGGTGGCTGCCAAACCACACCACAGAGCTGGGCTCTTGAGAACCACATTGGCCCATCATGGAGCCCTAGGTGACTCTGCTCTCCCCACTGACATCAGCGCCGGATACCAAACACTGGACTCTGCTATTGACCCTGTGGTCCTTGCTGTTCCCCTAGAAACAGGATGTGGCTACTGGCCACAGCTAGAATGATTCGTCTTCATCTCTGTTTCTCTGTTCTGATGCTGATCCAAGATGAAGAGGGCCATCTGATTGGCCAATCCCAAATTACGTGCCTGTACTTGCTGCCAGGAAGCTGTGAAAGAGGTGTTTTACCTTTCTCCCATTGAAACCCAAGTAAAGAGGATTCCCCAGGCAAGGAGCCCAAATGACAGTGGATAGATCAACAAAAATTTCCTTCCAACTCCATTCCCCTGCCTCTAAATCCTTGTCTCCCCCATTTTCCCCTAGATTATGACTGACAATTGCACAGAAGTATGCCACAGAAAGGGCTGTGGGGTCTCCTGTGCCTGTGCATTGTATGGATAAAACCCTCAGCCAAGCGCATGGCTTATGATAGGCGCTGAACAGAGATGTGTCCCCAGGAGTACACAGGGAGAAGGCCTAGCTGAGGTGACCTGTAGTTTAGCTAGCCAATGACAGGATGTGGCCCATATCACCTGACTCCTCTCTACTCTCCGATGGCAGACAGGGCCGTGGGTTAGGAGAAAGTGTCATAGCAGGTGCCAAAGAGCCTGATTCATTCCCACAAGAGAGACAGGCATCTTAGAGGAGAACACATGGGAGGGTGACATTGAAAGAGACAGATTTCATTAGATAGAGATGGGGAAGGGCATTCCAGGCAGAGGGCCTGGGGCAAAAGTGTGCAAAAGTGGATATGCATGGCTTTCACACACAAAATAACTCAGACTAGCTCAGGGTAGTGCAGAGCACTTAATAAAATCATACTATAGTGACATTGTTTAACAAGTTAAACCATCATTCATGAAGTTCCAGTAAGCACCTGCTAGGTGGACAGCTCACAAGAATGAATAAACAGAGTCTAAAATGAGTTGTGCTTTAAGTTATGTCTTAAAAATAATTTTCCTTTTTGTGTGTTAATTTCAGTCACCCCACCCTGGGTGCTGGAGATTGAACCCAGGGCCTTGAGGATGCTAAACTGGGCTCTATCACTAGAATACATCCCCTAGCCCTTTATCTCCAATTTTTAAATGGGGAACATAGCTCACTAAAAAGATAAGTACAAATATAAGATAGCCTACTTTGAGCACTCTCAAATTAATTTTAAAAAATTAATAATAATAATAATAAACTATGGGTTTGGATAAACACCTAATTTTTAACCTGCTCTGAACTTGCAGAGGTCATGATGTTCACTTTTATGCTTCATTCCCCAACTGTCTGGTCTGACCAATGCAATGTCATCAAATGAACAACAGCCAATCAAAATTAAGTAGGGTTTGAGGGTGTTGTGAGTTTCCAATATGTACAAGGCTACCAGCTACACGCTAAGGAAAGGGTTCAGAGGAAGAACACACATGAAGCACTCACCACGATGTTCAGTACTAGGTAAACACACAAGACTGGTAAACTGCTAGTAGTAGCAGTATTAGTCATTGTTGTCATTGTCATGTGCAAATAATTTTCACAAACTGTGCCCCATAACACCAGCCCCTAGATCAAGAAACAAGCAAGTTTCGGCGGCCTGAAGGAGAGAGACCCTGGCGCCTCAGGACCTTCACCATGTGGCGACTGGGGGTGCCAGGAGAACAAGGAGCTCCTCCCCTCTCTGGGGGGTGGCTGTGAGCCTGCCGGCGCTTGGGCTGAGAATCAAGCATCTCATGTCGTCCTGTCCCCCATCCCGTGACGTGTCCCCCCCAGTAAGTGGGAGCCAGTGAATTGGACATTTTGTGAAAAGATTGGCTATATTGTTTAGTATGAACTCTCCGTATGCAAAGATAAGGACAACCATTTGGAAGAAAACAAGAGACAATATGACAGATAGTAAAGATCTGGTTGTCTAGCTTTGAAATTTATGCTTTCTTATGTCCCATTCTGTTTTGTTTTGTTATGTTTAATTTTACCCCCTTTAAAAGAAATAACAAATAAAGACACAAGCAGGTGCTTGTGCCACTGAGCTAAATCCCCAGCCCCTGAATATGACTTCTGTACAACATTACGATTGTGAGGCTCATCCTGCTGTCGAGTGCAGGTATAGTTCTTTCACTCTCATTGCTGTGTGGTGTGCATTGCATGAAAAAATTCTTTTGACGGACATTTGAGTTGTTTTCTGTTGGGCTATTCTGAATAGTACTGCTATGAATATTCTTGTACATATCTTTTGAGGAATATATGAACACATTTTGGATGCAGGTATAATAATCTTTAGCTTTGGTAGATTCTGCCAGCTACCTAAAAACCGGTTAAGCTAATGTAATGCCCACCATCCTTATAAGAGAGGGTCCTCTTCCCCGCACCTTCTCATGTCCATTCAGTATTAAATGGCATATCTTTTATGTGAACACTGATGTCTTTTAAATTCATCTCCAATACTAAGCAACTATGAAAGTGAATGACTCGCAAAAAATGTCTATATCATTAAGTGGCATAAGCAGGGTGCAGCCTAGTATGTATAGCACAGCTCCGTTCGTGAAAATTCTGCCTGTGCATATAAGAACACCAGGGGCCAAGTTTAAAAAGGTGATGTTCAAAATCTCTACAGCAGTCACCTCTGGGAAATGGTGTTGGAGGGCATAGTTTTAAATGATGGGATCAGAGACAGTCTTGCTTTTAGTTTTAAGTTTTCAGTGTTTTTCAATTTTTAAAAGGTCAAAATCAAATCCTCCCTCCTTCACCCTCATTCCTCCATTACTACCACATACCATTCCATTACCTAAGGCTGGCAACCTGACTCTGTCTTCCTTGTTATTTCCCAGCATTCACTCCTGCTCTGGAATTACCCTGGGCTGGGCCTCTGGGACAAGTCTCCTGGGCACTATAATTTCCCTGGCTGCACTGTGTCATTAGACGATTTGGTGCTGATGACACGACGCCTGTACAAAGCAAAGATTACAGTCCCTGACAGGACAGGACAGGACAAGACAGCCTGACCAGGAAGCTACCCTCTCCCTAGTGAGATACCCCAGGAGCCACAAGCATCTTCAGCCTCCCATGGGAGTTCATGCTCCAGTGCAAGGGCTGTGGAGTTAGGTAGACTTGGTCTCACTCTACCACTCTCTCCCTGGGACTCCCACATTAGCCTCTATATACCTACCTGCAAAATGGGTTAATGACGGTGTTCCTCTTAGAGACAACACAACGTAAATCACAGAGTGTTTGTCACATACTCGGCTATCAGTAAATATAGACTGTTGTTTTTATGATTGAGATCAGTTGTGGCTGTTACTACCATTCCAAAAAGGAGAGTTCTACACTCACATTTTGGGAGAAAACTAAGAAGAATGAGCTCTTTATTCTCCTAAGTGTCATAAAGTAAGTTTGCAATTTTCTCCAGGACAGAAGAATTTGCTTGGAACTTGAATGTATGTATTTTTGCTGGCAAGTTAAGTAGTCATTCAACATGGATTCTTCCATGGACTATCTGTAGAGTATCTATGGTATGCTGGGCACCATTCTAGATATGGGGGATATGGCAGTGGCTAGCACTTACACTCTGCTAGGGGAGGCTGACGGTAGCTAAACCAACAAACAGATATAAGAAAATGTCAAATGTGCATATAATAATATGATGTCAAACAGTACTGTGAAGAAAAATCCAACTGGATAGGAGAGAGATGTGATGGTGCTGCATGGTGATTCTAATCATGTATTCACGTGGGTCAGAGGTCTGCCATCAAAATGCCTACAGAATAAAACTACCCAGGGTCTGGGGCTACCACTAATGCAATCCTGAGAAACAGCACCAGATCCTTCAAGGACCTGCATCCTCGCCAGTCTCTCAAAGCTTCTACTAAGACCACAGACCCTGGTTTATCCTGGGCTTCACTTGGCTCTAGGCACATGTGTCCATGAGAAAGCCTTGCAGCCGGGTTCTGAGTCCAGGTCTCTCCAACTCCAGACCGGCAACTATGAACTCCCAAGGAAGAGGGAGGCTCCCATCTCCTCTAGGTTTCTGCGACAGCCACTACATAGACCCCGCCACGAGCCCAGCCTCACCCCCACACAGGCAGAGTGCCCCCGCTCACTCCCTCAACCCCAGCCCCAGCCAGTAAATTGTCCCTGAATTAATCAAAGCGCTGCACTGGTCCAAACTCACCAAGGGCCTCCTCCAACGGCCACTTTGTGTTCGGTAGATTAATTGCAGCTGGGGGAGGGGAGGGAATCCATTTTTAGAAAATCATTACTTTCAGAAAGAGAGGGGGGTGCTTGGGCTGGGGGAAAAGTGCTGAGCTGGCAGCTCTGGTCTGCTGCTGGAGCGCCAGGAAACCGGGGAGCTTGCAGGCTGCTCCCAGCTCAGCGCAAAGGTGGCGGCCTGGGCCCATACTCCTGTTCTCCTGAGACCAGGGTCCCCACTTGCCAGCCCCAGCTGCCACTACTTTGTGATCCCCGCATTGGGTTCAGCAGCTTGGTGGTTTCCTGGCAGAAAGAGGTCATCCCAGTATTGACCAAGCCCCACCTCAATGGACTGTCCTCCCTTGGGCCATTTACCCACACACCACCTTGGGGCAGAGTCAGCCCTGCCTACAGCTGCAGGGGGAAATGGAGGAAGGGGGCTATCTTTCAATTGAGCATTTAATAGATTTCACTGTGTGAAAGGACCATTTTTATAGGTCAAAATGGTTAGGTATTGGCAATCTCCTGTGGTTAGCCCACTCTTCACATGTATTCACATGTATTTTCTCAACAGTCCCATCCCAGCCCCGTGAGGCGGGTACAATGGCTGCCCACTTTATGTTTCAGAAATTGAGGCTCAGCCATACATGATAGTGCACACCTATAACCCCAGCACTCTGGGAGGCTGAGGCAAGAGAAGGCTCAAAAATGTGAGCCCAGGGGCCAGGAATATACCTCAACAGCACAAGCACATGCCTAGCAAGAACGAAGTCCTGAGTTGGAGGCCAGCCTGGACTACATAGGGAGGACTTGTCCAAAAGGCAAACAGTGACAACAAGATTTATTAGGTTGTCCATGCTGGGCTCTTTCTTTTTGTACTGGAAATTAAACTCAGGACTTCAGGTCTGCCTGAATTTTCTGCAGTTGTGGGACAGGATTACATGAGTCTGTAAAGGCTCTTGGTGCATATGAATGCTTGTGAATGACGAGCATTATTTCTAGTGCTCAGCAGTCAGATAAGCTTGGTCCTTCTAAACCACTCACTCAGTCACCCCTTGATCCCACCCTACCCAGAGAGATTTAGATAGCACACAGATGATGAAATCTGACTTGGATACTGAGCAACTGGGGGACCTTGGGCAACTCTAGATGTGTTTCCTGGTCTGTAGAGTGGGTGGGGGAATGGCTAGAGTGTCTACCTGTAGAGTGGTTGTAAAGTTGCTATGGGAGGATCCCCATGTAAAGCACTTAGAACTCTGTCTAGTGCACAGTCAGTGTGTGATCTTTATTGTTCCCAGCCCATGGTAAACCCACAATTCCTCTTCCTCCCTCAGATGTGGCACAGACCCAGCCCATGTCCTCCAGTGATGCTGGAGGACAAGACCTAATGTGGTTGCCAGCAGCAGTGTTGAGTATGGGGACAGCACTACACTCAGAAAATAACTTGGGCGATGGCCTCTCTGCTCGCAAAGTTTCACTTCCAGCGAGTGGCAGTCTTCCCCAGACCATCCCTCCTTCCTTGCCCTTAGCTCACTGGAGTCAGCCATGCCATCCCAACCCCACAAATCTGCATGCTCACACCCCAATTCCAGATTCCCCCTACATGCTCCAGAGGCTGTGCTCCAGCAGTGGGGCCTGTGGAACAGGGCCCTTTCTTCTGATTTCAAGACCTCCCTTACCACTTCCTTCCTCACTTCATGACCTTGGGCAGGGGACTTAGCTTCTCAAAGCCTCCATTTTTGCAGAGGGTCCTAGAGGATTAAATGGTAATTCCCCTAACTGGCTAGCAGCATGCCTGGCACCCAGTGAAGCATTCAGTAGAGGGTAACTGTTACTATTGCTGAGGAGCTCCCTGGCATGCTGATGCAAGTTAATGCAAACCAAAATGACTCTGACAGCTCCACAATGTTAACACCTACCATCCCCACCCCTCCTCCACCACCACCTTGTAGTTAATTAGAATCCTCCTCAGGTGTTTTCCAAAGATCAGATTTTATACTTATACCGAGTTATAGAAGGAAAGGCATACAGTTGGGTTTTGCTTCCACTGATAAAAAGCAAAGAAACTGCTTTGCAATATAGTGAGCTCCTCATCATCTCATGTGAGCAAGCCCAGATGAGAATTTGGCTTTAATATTCTGAAGCATAAATCAACATGTATTAATATTACTTCCCTTTAATGAAATGGTGGTGCCAGCAGGCTGTGGTGCTTTTGTGTCTTGATTTGGAAAGTTAACAGTTTTACACCAGCCCTCCACAAAGGCTTCTAAAAAATTTGTAATGGAGACCAGGCATGGCTGGTACACACCTGTAATCTGTAATCCCAGCATTCAGGAGGCTAAAGCAGGAAGATTGCAGTATTCCAGGCCACTCTGGGCTATATAGTAAACTCAAGGCCAGCATCAACTACACAGCAAGAATCTCCAACCAAAAAAAAAAAAAAAAAAACCAGTATGTACTAGTTTATGTTTATCTGAGATTTTAACCCTCCAAAGGAGCCCCCTTCCCAGATCCAGCGTTCAAAAACTGACATAGAGCCCCTGCCCCGCACAGCCTTCAACTTCGTCCTCACAACACATACAGATCAGCAGACAGAAATCCCAAGTCAGCTGACGCAGGAATCAAACTAAGGAGGCACCAGACAAAAGGAGAGGGCTGGGCAAACAGTGAAAGTCTGGCAGACAGGGGAGCAGATGCAGATTGGCTGCAGAGTGCCCCGAACATTACCCAGGAGAAACACAGGGGTGGGCAGAGGACAGGCGAGGAACGTAGCCCAGGTACCCCAGAAACAGTGTCTCCCAAAACTCCCCTCCCACTGATATAGAGGCAGGAAGCTCAGGATTCTGAACCAAGTGAGGAGTAATAGCTAGAACCTGATGGATGCTGGTTTTGGGGACTCTACTTTCCCACGTACCCCTGACCAAATCTCATTCCCAGTCTCCTCAGATGACATGGCCCTGGCACAATTCTACAAACTTCAAGCCATCGGCCACAAGGGCTCCCTTAGGCTGTCTTGCACTACACTTTACCTGGCCAATGCTGGCCTGGGACGGCCACCTACCAAGGGGGTGGGGAATGGTAGTCCTCAGGGGAGGACTGCTCTAGATGCCATGGCTCTTTGTGTGGCTCCCCAGCCCTCATCCTCAATCGACAGAGTTCTGATAGCCACCTCCCCCTCCCCAAGCAGAAGAAAAAGGAGCTAGAGGACATGAAATCAAGTATACACTTTAAAAATTGTTTAATGGAACATAAACTCCTTTAGAAAAACATTCAGCTAGGTGATAACACCCATAGAAAAAAACACCAATCTTGTGTTTATCTTTTTTTTAATTTGGCATTTGTTATTTGCATTTATATTAAAGCAAAGTGCATCTTTTATTTTTCTTGTTTATACACATTGCACAATACATAAATAATGATGCTTATAAAACGTCTTTATATTTACAAGTAATAATATATTTATATATAACATAAAATACATTTTTTCTTTAATAAATCTCAGTTTTTTTTTCAGGAGTCCTTTTTCTCTCGAAGCACTACAATGCTAAATTTCCAATGAGAATGCTTCTCTTGTTCATTTAAACCTTTGTAGTTAGAAAAATAGCTTATGTTAAAGTCTAAACATGCTCATTGAGCTAAGAACAGTGTCAAAGTATCATACGAGTGTATGAGTTGTAGAAGAAATGACAGAAGAGTTAGGTGTCAGCCTAGGATGGTACCTTGGGTTGTGATGGACCAAATTCTTCCTGGTGGGAGGGAAGGAGGCCACTGAGCAGGCCCCTCCCGGGGCTGCCCTCTTGCTGGTCTGACTGCAGAACTCAGCGTGCAGGATGGGGAGGGGAAGGGCGTGCTGAGCTGTTCTGGGAAGTCTGGGGGAAACCTGATAAACCAGGGCAGGGGAGAGGCCGAGGGGCCTGAGAGGGCACTGGGGGAACAAATACTGTGAACATGTGACGGGGCTGCCCCAACAGCCCTCAGGAAGCCCATCTCAGAGATCCAGGAGCAGATGGCCATAAAAGACAGACATTACAATGGCAGCAGGGTGGCGGAGGGGAGTAAGACAAGGACGAAAACAATTGGTTCTGGTTCAGCCTCTACCAGGCTTGCTTCGCAGAAGCCTGTGGATAGGCCTGTGTCCTAAAGGGGGGGAAGGCGGGGTGGGGGCTTCTGCAGGCTGGGGCAGAGCTTCACTCCTGGCAGCTGCTGGGACACCTGCTGCCAGCCTGGCCAGGTACTGCCTCTGCCCCACTGAGCATGTCCAAAGGACACAAGAGACACAGCTTGGAACCGCAAACCTCTCAGCTGGGGACATCCATAAGGAACACAAAGGCTATGTTGATCTCCCCCATCTGTTGTTCGTGCGCACATACTCAAGACACACACTCTCGTGTACACTAACAAATGAAATGCTGACCCAAAAGTGAAGGGACTGCTCCCCACTCAGACACTGTTTAGCGGCGCTGACTTTTGCTTCCCCTTTTCCCATGGGATGACCTGTCCTGCCAACCACACGTGCCCCCTCAAAAAAAAAAAAAAAAAAAACCCCACAATTCTTTTCATAAGCTATTTCTCAAAGAACAAAACAAAAAACACAAACAAGGACAAGAAGAAAAAACCCCACCAACAACAGGGAAAAAAAATGATCAAAGAGTCTGCATGAAAAGCAAGCACTCGGGAGGAAAAGATTAGCAGCAAAGTAGTTTGAATGGTGGCCTGCTCGGCGCGCCCGTCCTCTCCCCAGTGGCTACCGGCTGTTGAAGATGACCTCCAGCCAGCACGGGCAGCTGCTGATGAACTGGCGGGTGTAGCACTGGCCCCAGCCCTTCACAAAGCTGATCTGCACAGTGAAGCCCGTCCATGGCTGCTGCATGAACTCGTGGTCATTGGGCCGCTGCAGGCTGTATGCTTTCTCATAGTCGAAAGCCTTGATGGAGAAACCGGGGAACACCTTGTGCACCAGCAGCGTCCTGGAGTCCGGGTTGTCCAGTGTGGCGGACTTGATGAAGATGGGGTAACTGCTGCGGTTGTACACCCACACGCCATCCACTTCCCGTGTCAGCTGGATGCCACAGCCGATTTTGCTCCGCACTTTCTGCACCAGCTGACTCTTGTTGTCTGAATTGAGCTGTCCAAGGCAAAAGCCATTCCCCTGAGGTAGATCATAGAAGATATCCAGGGAGGGCTCCTGGACACAGTAGAGCCTCCCCACTCTCGTCTTCTCCTCCCAGTATGCCACCACGCACCAGTGTGACTGATCCCCAGGCTCCAGAAGAAGTTGGGAATCTAGAAAACAAAACAACAGGCAAGATTAACTAATGGACATGCAGACTGACGGATTCATTTTCTCACTACAACTGAGGAAGACACAACCCTATAACCAGCATGATGGTCAACCAGGACTCACTGCAGGCTCTGCAAGCGTCCTAACTGGGTCATGGAGATTTTCATTCAGCAAAAAAAGACCCCTGCATTTCTCTCAGCGTGCAGCTCCCAAAGGTGCTTCCTCCACCTATCCTGTCAGGAATTCAAGACATCTGCTGTGACCCCTTGGCCAAAGAAAGTTCCATTCTTCAGAATACTAAAGCCAAAAAACTACCAAGACAGCCTAGAATTATAGGTCTCCCAATGAAATGAAACCCTGAAGTCCAGCTCCTCCAGTCTCTCTTCATTGCAGTGAACAAGCTGGGATCTACAAAGCAGGGATACTCAATGATAATAACCCAACCAGACATGGAAGCCAGCCCACTCAGACTCTACAAGCTGTTCTATAATCTGCGCCAAAGCTCTCCAAACACCTCCTTGGTCATAAGGGAATCCTAGGGCCAGGTATTTAACTCAGAGGCTCAGTACCTGTGTAGCAGGCACAAGGTCCTGTGTTCAATTCTTGATATCAAAACAGGGCACCTCTATCTGGTAATAATGGGAGTGGTGTGGTTCAAAAGTCTCTCTATAATAATTTCCTAACACAGAAACAACTCTGTATCAGCAACAAGTCCGCATGTCACCATGGCACTATGGCAAATCACAACACACAGGTGGGCACTAACTCAGATGACCTTAATAAAGCATCCTTCAGCCCAACCAGAGAGGATGTGTGACGTATCTAAAACAAACAGGTGGCCATGCTTGAAGTGCTCCTTCTCTGCCGCCCACAGCCTCCTCCCCAGGTACCCTCTTTCCCCTTCTCTCTCAGACTGATCCTGCCTGGCTCTGCCACTGCCAATTCCCCAGATGCCCTCCCCTGCAAGCCCTGACCTGGCTTTCCTCCTCAGCTCTGTACAGCAGCCTGGGAGAATTTTGATTAGGTGATTTTCCTAAGCATGCACCCCAAGGACTTTCGAGGGAGGGGGTGGTAATGGGGAGGAAAAAAGACCCCTGCACACCTTTCTGCCTCCTTAAGCTGGAGCCAGTTTTGGGTAGGCCTCAGACTGGGAACCATAAATCTCTCTGCAGCCCAGCCAGGCTGCAGGAACGCTGTGGTTTGTGGCGGCAGGGTGGAGACCGGAAGTCTTGTATTTGTTAACAAAAATGGGGAAAGGAAGGGGGAAAAAGATGAGAGAAAAAAAAACAGACCCAGGGTCAGAAGGCTCATGCTGTGCTCTTACTCCAGTGGGTCTAGGGGGACCCCAAAGGTGGGGGTGTGAGAAGTGTTTTGCTGTGGGCACTTGGTTTCTGAGGAATTGATATTAGACACTGCTGATGAGGGTCAGTCCCTGCAGGACCCTTGTCCTATCACCCAGCAGGCTGGGTAACCCAGTGCATCTCCACATAGCAATTATTTCCCAACTTTTGCAGGTATATTAGGACCTGGAGACTGTCAGCTCTGTTACCCCTCCCCTCTTTAAAGCAATAGCCAGCTTTGGATGAAAACCTACGGCTACAAATGTGCACAGTGACCCGCTGAGGCACCAAGTGGCGGGGCCCTACGGATACCCTGAATGACCTTTCCAATGCGTGCCTGGACAGCTACACAGAAAGAGGAAGCCGAGGACTCCTTTTGCCTTGATCCCTCGCACAACACTGAAAATCTGAAAGTCAACACCACAAACCTGGCCTGTCACTGCCCCCAGCCCCTGCTGTATAAATTACAAGTCTGTATGAGACTGTGGGTGTGTGTCCATGGCGTAAGGGCATAAGTACGTGTGTGAGGGGGTGTGTGCACACAGGAACATATGGAAAAACAACAGAGGGGCAAGGGCTCAGAGCAGAAGGTGACTCATCAGGCATTAACTTGTTTCTGCAAAGTATCCATCAACTGCTAATAAACTCGTGAGCGCAGGCAATCTTTGAACTTCCCTGCCTCAGAAGCCCAGCTTCGAAAGGGTACACCACAAAGCCATCCCCATCCATGGAGCTAAGAACACCTCAAGTATGCAAACTGTGGAAAAGCGAAGGCCACCTTCTGCTCAGAGGCACTGAGTGACCCTTTGCAGGAAAAAAAGAGGATGTTTTGAAATAAATGCCAGAATCTCTGGTTTGTTCCGACTCAGGGCAACAAACCTGGCCAGGAAAGGAAGACTCAGGGAGTGGCTGGTAAGTAGGGAGGGAGCCTGAGGAGGGAGACCCTCCATTGAGACTCACAAAGCTTTGTTTCATGGACTGCAGCCCCACTGAAACTGGGCACTGGCTGGCAGGAAGGAGGAGCACAGGAGGAGAATGGGGTGCTGGTTGGGCAGGGGCCCAGAATCGAACCCACCCCCCTGCCGCCGCCCCTGCTGCCCCTGCCGCCAGGACTGCTGGCCACCTCAGCAAGGGGTGGGAGCCTCATCCGCCAGGCAGGCCTCTCTAGGGGCAGAGGCCGATGGGTGAGGCAAGGCCCCAGGCCTGTGAGGGAGGGGGGAGAAACACACATCGGTTTCTCTTTCATCTGCACAGCCAGTCTACCCAGCAATTTGCTGCCAGACGGCCCCTGGAAAAAGCCTTTTTCTGTTGAGGTTAATGGCCCAGCCCAGATAAACAGCAGCATGTGGGTGTCCCTACATGTGAACAACCCCCTAAAAGTGGGTGCAGTGCAGTAATCCACCATCGGGAGACCCCCTGCTTGCACTTCCATGCCTCTCTACTCTTCAACTGCCCCACAGGGCAGTTCCACACCCCTCACTCCTGCCCAGAGCATTTCTGAGCAGAAAACATGACCCAGTAAACCCACTCAGCATCAGAGAAGAAGGCTGCTGTAGCATGCAGACTAGTCTACACATCACACCTTTGGGGTCCTAGCACAACATGCCACACTGCCAGTAGAGACCCACCCACCTTCATTTGTCCTCAATTCCTCTGATTTGGGCTCACTTCTGGGAATCACCCAGCATCATCTGCACAGGAACTATTCCCTGAATGGGGCCCACAACCCACAAGAGTCTGCCCACAAAGGTCAGGGTAGACCCTTTCTCCTGGGGCTTCCCGGACCTGTGGCCAGGGCCTAAGAAGTGTTGGTCATCACAAAGACTGACAGTCTCAGAGGCCAACTCTGGCTTCTCATTCTTGCTGCTGACGCTTAACCTCCCAAGGCAAAACTCATGGTCCCTTGTTAATTTCCCCCAGCTTTATAACTTTTTCCGGTATTTTCAACTCCTTCCCCTCTCCAGAAAACTGTATAGGGGCTTGTTTTAAAACTGTATGTGTTCATTTGAAAGCATCCAAAAAGAAAAGCTGTGTTGTAAAAAGCTCACTAATCAGATGCCTGCTCACAATTTTTTCTTTTTATTACAGTTGAGGGAATTTTTGGAGCAACACCAGAAAAATGCTGAATCTGCCTGAAATTCCGTTAAGGTGTTTCCCCCTCCCCCCTTCCTCATTTTCTTTAAAGCATAAAATCTTTGCTTTAAGGGGAAGGGGGAGGTGGGGGCTCAGAAGGGGGAGGATTTTGCCTGTGTCTGCTGGCAGGGTTGGGGAAGACTGCTCAGCCAGGGCTCCCTGCTGGTGGACAAGGAGGCAGTTAATTACCCTGGTCATGAATGAACAAACCAGACCCTTCTAGACCAGCAGCTCATGAATGACTCTTAGGCCCCAGGTCTCAACCGCACAGGGTGACCAGACCCCAAGGCCACATTTTAGGTAAGCAAGGAATTTTCCCCTTGAAAGGTGAGAGGAGATGAGGAAGAAGAAAAAGGGAGAAAGAAAGGCCAAGCTCAGGGCCTCAGGAGTACCACTTTTGGATTCCAGTTTGGGAAGCAGCTGACCATGAAGCCAGAGAGACAGAGCTATTCTGGGAACATCTGTGAGATTCTGAGAACACGGATGTATATGACACGGCAAGTCCACACACACAGCAGAAGAGGTATAACAGTGACGTAAGTCCCCAAAATTAAAGCCTCAAGGATAAGGAGACAACGCCAGTATGATAGAGCCACAGCAGCTGGTTAACCACTAAGGCCAGAGTCCCCACCCAAGTCAGGTGCAGTGGTCCACTCAGGAGGCTGAGGCAGGATTGTGAACTCGAAGCCAAGCTGAGTACATATAGAAACCACTGAACAATGCAGGGAACAGTGGTGCACCTCCATAAATCCTAGCATTTGAGGCCAGCCCTGGGCTATGCAGATCAAGGTCAGTGTAAACTACCTACATAGAGACCCTGTCTCAAAAAACATAACAAAACTATGCCCAACTACCGGGGCCTGGGGGCCAGGCACTGAAGTAACAGATAGCATGGGAGAGGTCTCATCTCCCCAGGGCGCTCAGATTATAAGGCTGCCAAAGTTCAACAGTGTGAAGGGCCACCAGCCTCTCCAACAGTCCAGCAGAGCAGCTGACCACGGAAAAGCCAAGGCACAAGAGAGCCTGGGCAGAAACACGGCCTCCAGTGGGCCTACCCTCCAGTGAGCCTCTCCTTGCTGATCAGAGGTAAATGAAGGACAGAAATGTAAACACAAAGGCTCACACCCAGCAACCCCTGAAAGCAAACATCACTGCAGTGGGTCCAGGTTTCTCTCTCTCCTCAGGACCCAGGTGCCACTAGCAGCAGCCCCGTCCTGTCCTTTCCTCCCTGTGCTTCCCTTTGGATCAGATATCTCAAAGGTGAACAGCAAGGGTGCCCTGATGCCCTGCTCCTCACCCCAGTCAGGAGGCTGGCTGTTTGATCTCACCAAACTACTTCAGAGATAAGAGCTGAGATAAACTCAGGGGGGACCTGGCACCCATACATTCAATCTAGTCTCACCCCACATCATCAAAACAAGGATGTTTGTCTCTTCTTTCCAAAAGGCACAGGACCAAAAAGCAAACCAGGGCTGGGGATTTAGCTCAGCGGCATAAATGCTTGCCTTGCAAGTGCAAGGTTGTGAGTTCAATCCCCTGTACAGATAAACAAACGAACAAACAAACAAAGCCAACATGCAAACTGGTGTCAGGAGTAGGGGGAGCTTGCACCCTCACCCAGGTCTTGCACAGAGACAGTGCCCAGGGACCCAGGAGGCTCCTAGGGCAGCTTGGACAGCTCTGGGGTTCAGAAGCTCAAACAGACTCAGGTTAACTCTGTTATAGAGAAAAGGCTGGGACCCACCCATCATTGCCACCCAGTGCTCAACAAACCAAGGTGAGTGAGGTGTGGCTGGCAGAAGGCTACACTGAGAAAGTCAGGTTTGTTTGTTTGTTTGTTTGTTTTCCAAGCCCTCTCCTGCAACATCTCCAGCGAGGATCTGGAAGGAAATTGGCAGGGCGTGCCATGGGGTCTCCTTCAAAGGCCAGGGTGCTGGCTTGGGTCCCTGGGTCCAACTAGACCTAAATTTACCCCATGGGGAGTTCCAGCCATACATACCCCAAAGGTGAGCAACCTCTATGGATTCAAGACATCCCAGTTCAAATCTGCCTGCCGTGCAAACTTGGCAGGTGACTAAGTTCATCTTAAAATAGGGTCTTGCCAGTGCCCGCCTCATATAATTGTAACAATCTGATACAGAAGCAACAGGGGCCAGTTTATCTCATGGTGAGTGCTCTACACACACTGGTCTCATCTCTTAGCACCCTGTCTTCTCGGACTGCTGGGAAGTGGCCTGCCACACTCATCCCCAGATGAGAGAACAGTTCTGGACCAATGCTGACCACGGACAGATCCTCTTTGGAGTAACTGCATAACACCTCCCATACATACACACACACACTGCCACCAGGTTGCATAGTATTCCCACCCCCACCCCCACCATTTTTCGAACAAGGTTTTCCTGTATAGTTCACACTGGCCTTGAACTCACTATGTAACCCAGGCTGGCCTCAACACTCGCTAGTCATCCTGCCTCAGCCTCAGTAGGCGTGTACCACCATATCCCCTCCCATTCCATCTTAAAGGAGGGGAAATGAAGCACAAGTCACCTGCCAAGGAGCAAAGCTGGAATTCAAACTCAGGCTATTACTCAGTGTGAGTCATAGGTAGGCAGCTATCTCAGGCCACTAAAGCCACCAGTTTCCAGTGTTCGTCTCCAAATACTCCAGTGTGGTGTCCAGTTCTTTTGTACCACACTACAAGGGAGGAGCAAAATGATTTCTTCGGCAGCAAGCTGCTCCGTGACCTTGGCCAGGTAGCCTGCCCTCCTAGGCTCTCAGTTTGACCTACCCAAAAATAATATGAAGGGGACACTCAGTTCCTTCTGGCCCTGATTATCTCTGGCTGCACTGAATCATTCACAGTGCTGATTCCATTTAGTTTTACTACCTTTTAGAGAGTAAGAAAATCACTCTGAAGGGCAAGGCACATTTTTTTGCATTTAATTTGCAACAATAAAACAAAACAGAGAAACAACAGTTAAGGATTGGTGATATGTTCATCTCTAAATCAACTTTTTTGTTTTTTTCCTCTAATTTCAAGGAGTTACAAGAGTTCTTTCTGTCTTGTAACTCATCACCCTCAGGTATGAGTGAATCCCCAAGACAAGATCTTTCCTCATTATCATATTCCCCAAATCTGCCCAGGATTTGGGCCCAAAAGCTTCTCTTGCCCATCATCACCCTTCTGCAAGTTTTACACATTTGGCAACCCCTGGTGGGCTAACAGACTGACCGGAAACCATGCAGTGGCCCTACAGACAAGTTGTGGTGAATCAGTCACCAAAGCTCAAATGCACTCCCATGCGTCCCACAATGATCCCTCCCCAAACCCCACATGTCCAAATCTGAAGCCCCAGTCCAGGGGTCCTTCCTTAGCACCACTACTTTGCCATCATAGAATATGACTGAGAGTAACACAGGGCAGAAGAGGGAAGCCACACAAATCAAAAGCTCCTGTCTGTCTCGCCAGTCAGGCTGACACGGCTTCCTGTGGCCCTGTGTTCAGCCATGCAAATTATAGCATGTACCCAGCTGCCTGCAGCCACTGCTGTCTGAGGAGGCCAGCTCTGCCCAGCTCCAAGAGGCCTCAGAGGAAGGGTGGGGACTCCCAACCCAGCCAACTCCATTCATAATATTTACAGTAAATGGGCCTCGTTGGCTGTTGTTTAGTGCACATCCAGCCTAATTACTTCTCAAGTTGATTTCAAGGCTCTTTCTCCCACTGATATACCACCAAGCTCCTAACACAACTCCACCGGCTCTCTTCAGGAAGGGGGTTCACGGGCTTGTTTGTACACACTCTGTCCTCAGGCCTGCTTGCCAATACGTGCTCACCTGCCTTCCCTCAGGGTTACGACCTGTGAGTCCCAGCAAGACACAGAGATCGGATGACCACACAACAGAAAGTCCATCTGTATCCCAAGGTCCAGTCTCTAACCTCACTCATCCATTCTCTGAAGAAAGTCCAGAGATTCCACAGATTCTGTATCTGGGTTCCCAATTGAGGAGCCAACAGGGGAACACAAATGAACACACAAAGAACCCAACAGAAGAACTTCCTCATAAACCACCAAAAAAGTCTTTCTCTTCAGTGACCATATATAAGTACGTTAACTACACATTAAAAGCTCTGTAAAAATCTTAAATACATGCAGATGCATAAACCAATTTTTCAGAAGGACAAAACCCCAGAGGACAAGATCATTTTCTGGCTACTTTTGCAGGTCTAAGGCAGTATATGCAAGAAACCAAGTTATTTTTGCCCTGGGCTTCATTTTAAAAGCCCAGACCTCCATTGAGCCTAGTCCCTGAATACCACAGAACCCTAAAGCAGGTCCTGCCCTGTGCCCTCCCCACCCCCACACAGCTCCAACTCAATCCCAGTTTTTCTAGAGGGTAGGAAAACCATTGGAAGACATGGAAAAATACAGTGAGAAACAAAAGTTCTTTTTATCCCTCCCCTCCCCCGACTCCCCTTGTTCCATAACAATTATGAAAACTGTTGGATGGGATGGCATTTTGAATATTTACTGCATTCCAGCCAATAAATTCCAGCGCAGGATCTAATGGAAAAGCCTCCCTCTCCAGCGGCTCCCTCCCTGGCTCCTTCCCCTGAGCAACTCCCAGCCCTCATTCCTCCTTTCTTTACAACCCAACACCAGGGCCTGGCCAGGCCAGGGCCACACTGTACTCACAAGGAAAACAACAGAACGACAGGCTGGAGACAGTGTGCAGACTGGGAAAGTTAATCATTACTTCTGTCTGCCTCCGTAATCTAATCTCCCTGGTTTGGACACACTCACTGCTTGGCCATCCCCGCCCTTTCACCCCCAAAGCACCCGGGACCTCCTAGACCCAAGTCCCCTCCCTGCCAGGCCTTCCCACCCCTCCCCTTCACTTGGGAGGCCAAGGGAATGGAAGAGGAGTAAAGGCTTCCCCCAGGCAGGGGCGGCTGTCACAAGGCTCTGGTGGCCCTGCCGTGCTGCGTGGCCCACCATTCAAACTACTCAGGGCTTCACAGGATGTGGGCTTCACTCTGGCTGGTGCTTCCACAGCCCCAGCCCTGCTGTGTCCAGACTGCACACTTAAAAAATTGATAAAATGAGCCTGGCACAGTGGCGCACGCCTATAATCCCAGCACGGGGGAGGCTGTGTGAAGGCCCCTGAGTTCCATCCCCAGTACAAAAACAAAAGGATAAAATGATCAATTTTATGTTTATTTTGCAACAACAAAAAGAAGAGGGTTGGTTGAGGCTGTAGCTCAGTAGTAGAGTGCTCACCTAGCACGCATGAGAGCTTGGGTTCAATCCCCAATAACACACACACGCCACAGACGGAAGAAAAAAAAAAAAGAGGCCCCCAGCCACCCAGTTCTCCCAATACTCTTCTGTTGCCCCATAAACCTACTACAGGGTTTCTGAATATGTGTTAAGGATTCCTTGGGTGGGGAGAATAGTCTCAGCAAGGTCATCTCCCCAAAATGTATGCAAATGATGGTGTGCATGTGCATTTTTGGGGGACAGAGCTCTTACTCCTCAGGAGTGAACTCAGCTTTCACTCCTACCTGGAAGAGTTTATAAACCGATAAACAGAAAAAAAGTGCAATCTTTTTAATTTTAGGATGGAAAAAGCCAGTAGCTACCAGTACCCCCACCACCTCAACAGGGATCTCACTCCCACAGCCCTCAAATCCAAGAACCAAAGAACGCAGACCCTAGGATGTCAGAAGAGCAGAATCTGGCCACCAAGCCTAACCCCTTATTCTGCAGGTAAGAAAACTGAGGCCCCTAACACAAAAATGCCTTGCATCAGTCCACATAGCCAACTAGGGGTTGGGTCCCCCTCTCCCTCCCACTGAGAGGGGACCAAGTAATTCTCTCCTGACCTGGGAGCCTCCTCCCAGGCCCTACAAAACACCAAAGGAAGGGGTTTGACTCTTTCAGGAAACACTCCCCAGTGGGTTTCCGTTGTTACCCCACTGAGCTGGAGATGGGGTCCATCTACTTTAAGTAGACAGGCAAGGGCACCCTCAGCACAGTGAGAGCTCAAGTTTTTGCTTTTTTTTTTTTCTTGGTTACTGATTAATGGGTGGGGGGCAGGCAGAGCCAGCTAACAGGCTGCCTGTCACAGGGCCAAGAGGATCCTGAAGCACTTTCGGAGCTGAGCAGCTCAGATGACCCTCACTGAGCCTACAGGGAAAGAGGCACTTCAACTTCAATAGGACAATGGACACAGGAACAAAAGGATCTGGGGACGACCAAACCTCCCCAGTGGAGCCACCCACAAAATGCAGACAAGCCAGTCTGTCACCTGCACAGTCATATCTTGGCCATACAATGTTGTTGTTCCTGTTGAGTGCCTGTAGCAGATCAAAAAGCAAAAAGCCAATACAAAAATGAACAAACACAAGAGCCACCAAACAGTCCCTAGCCTGATTGGCTGAAAGACAGAAACTCTCAACTTTGCAAGATAAAACTGGAATTGGGACCAATTCTGCCCTTTCTGCCCTGGCTCAAGCCCCAAACCAAACCAGCTCCACAGAGGAGCAACAAGAATAATTCAATTAGTGGACTCCACCGGGCCTGGAAGCCTCAGTTTGTCCCAGGGGAACCTACAGGCCAAGATGAGCATAAAAATGAAACACCTTAGTTAAGTGCATTCATCTTAGATCACTCTGTGCAACAAGACCCCAGGCAGCTCAGGGCCTCACATGTGAGGATGGGCCTCACAAACAGGTCAGACCTTCAAATTTGAAACTTAAAACAAAGAGTTTCAGCCCCAGATGGTCCTTGTGCAAACCAAGCCCAATGGGCTTACAAAGGGAAAACATCCCACCTCCTATCTGGCTGTCAAAAGACAGTGGATGCAGTCAGGCTAAACCTCCTCACAGCACCCCCGCAACACGGTGGTCCCAGTAAGCACCCAGGGCTCCCTGGTCACCCCACACACACACACATACACACATCAGCTCTGCAACCCCAGGTACCATCAGGGTCTGTCTGGAAGGCAGAGTATGGCGATGCCTCCTGCAGTTACTGCTGTTATCTTGGAATCAACAAGTAAGGGGGCTGGAACCAGAACAAACGGGGTGGAGGGCCTGATCTCTGTTTATCCACAAGCTCTGCTGTGCCTCAGCTCTCAACAGACCACACAACTGAAGCAGAGCAGGAGCTGGTGTCTGAAGAGCTGTGCCTGCTGCATCAGTCCTGCCCCCCATCCCTGCACCTCTGCCAGGTTGTATGACACCTCTCCAACGTGGTGGTTTGGCTCCACGAAGGACCTGGCTCCTTCAGTTGCCCCTGCCTGCCTTGACCACTTGTGGCTCAAGCAAGTCAGTCCCCCTCCTGACCTCAGTTCTATCAGGACCAGGAACCCACCCCTGCATATTACATAAGCCCAGTACACAGTAGCTGTGCAAGAAATAAATGTTTGCTAAATGAATGAATGATACTCAGGCTCTGTCCAAATCACCCAGCCCATCCAAGTCCACCAGGGAAAGGGGCGAGCTCAGTCAGTCAAAAGGCCAAGGCCCTCCTAGACCTGGTGGAGGTGTGAAGAGAGAAGGCTCTGTGCTAAACTATACACAGCCCAGCCAGCGGTGGCAGATGCCACTGAGAAGCATTTCCAAGGCAGGCACCGGCCGACAACCTCTGAGCACACCACCTGCCCAGAGCATTCTGCCTTGGCGTGCTGCTCTGTTTGGACAAGTTAGCCTCACTGAGTGTTCAACAATTCTTTTACACACCCCAGGGCTCTTGTGTTATGAAAACAAAACAAAACACGCTAAGGGAAAGCTGAAAGAGTTGGGGGGAGCACAGAACAAGCCAGCCACTTCTTTCTGGTCTCCATTCTAGCACGAAAAAGCCAGCATAAGCCAGTGGGTGCACTATCCCACATCCCGTGCCACTAGAGTGCCACTAGAACAAGGGTGTGGCCTAAGAGAGAAACTAAGAGACCCAGAGATGACTACAACTGACACTACCTTCTTCACCAACCCACTGTAGTATGGCTGAGTCAACCCTGTCTCTGGGAAAGGGTTCTCGATAAACAAGTGGGCCCAAGGGCTGGGGATTTAGCTCAGTGGCTTAAGCGCCTGCCTGGCAAGCGCAAGGTTGTGAGTTCGATCCCCGGTACCCAAAAAAAAAAAAAAAAAAAAAAAAAGGGGGCCCATGGAAAAGGGGGCTGCAAAAAAAAAAAAAAAAAAAACCAAGGGGGCTGCAAAACCCCTTTCCTGTCCACTCCTCACTAGTCTCAGAAATGTTACAGAACTAGGGAAGATTAAGATGTGACACACGTCTTAATCTCAGCTACTCAGGAGGCTGAGGCAGAAGGATAAACAGAAGTTTGACTCTCATCTAGGCAATTTAGCAAGAAGAAGAGAAAAGGAAAGGGAAGGGAAGGGAAAGAAAGGGAGCTGGAGACAGGGATGTAGTCAGTTTGAAGGCCCTGGAGTTCCAACCTCAGCACTGCAATCAATCAATCAATGGAGGGCTGGAGGTCTGGCTCAGTGATAACGGTTGCCTAGCATGCCCTGGGTTCCATCACCAGTAACACCACAGAGAGAGAGAGAGAGAGAGAGAGAGACAGAGAAAGAGAAAGAGAAAGACAGAGAGAGAGAGAGAGAGAGACAGAGAGAGAGAAAACAATAAACTTCCTAGAGTGGGGAACACAGTGGCTTGAAAACGAAGGAAACCCTAAGGTCAGAGCTGTGCACAGCCACACAGGGCTGCCGGGGAAGGCAACACCAAGGTGAAAAGGCTAAGAGAACGAGTAAATTCCTACCTACCCCCACCGACAAAACATTTTTTTCTTTCTGCAAGTTAAAACTGAGCTAATGACACTGGGTGGGGCTCAATGTTGAGGACTGTGCAGCCAAACCAAAATCAGCTTCCAGCCAAGAGTTGCTTGGCCTCGCCATTTGGGGAAGGAAGCTGAAAAAGTCATGAAAGATTCTTTAGTAAACTGGGAAATAAGGCTGCAGTTAACATTTCAACTGAAGGTGACCCTGCTGGTAAAATATTTTTTTAAATAATAAAAATAACATAAAGTTCTCAAACAGCCTCTTTCTTAAAGAAAATGGCCTAAAAGTTCTCGTGGGAGTGGAAGGGAAGGGGGGGAAAATCCACCCAGGGCCAGCCGTCTCCTGGCCACTACTTTTCATGAATAACTTTTTTCTGGAGTTCTTCTCAAAAAAGGGATGATGCAATTTCCTGTCTTGTCCCAATATTTCCTGTTAACTGACACGGTGAAAGTTATCACTGTTTTAAGTAACTGTCCTGAACTCCATCAAAAGTTCCTTTTCCAAGCCAGTGCCTATCCCTATTACAAACTGCCCCCACCTTAGAATATAAATACTATTGTTTTCTGCCCTTTAAGAGTGGGTTTCATAAAAAGCCTGGTTCTCTCTACAGCAGAGGCAGCTTCCAAAGGGTCAAGGGCGGAGACCACTCAGGTGACCCCATGGAGGAAGGCAGCGGGGCTGGAGGGCCCCCACCTGAACAAACGTGTGTAGGCAGAGTGGCTGTAATCAAGCGAATGTGGCTTTCTTGGTATGTTAGCCACTAAACTGAGGACTGTGCCTCAGCAGTTAATAATATCTTCACGCTGAAAATAGCCTGGAGAGGAAGCCTCTGTGTGACAGTAGGCAGGCAGCCAGATGCTGGGCCAGCCATTCAATCCCCAGCAAGAAAGATGCTAGGGCCAGTGGTGACCTCCCAGTGGCCGCACTTACAGTATCCTCTCTCAAGGCTCCTGCAAAGGGAGGGCACCCGGGCAGTCACCCGCCTGCCCCAGAACACACCAGAGATGTGGCATGCATAGGGGCTCTGGTGGCCTGAGAAGGGTCCAGGAAGCTGGTTTGGAGAGCTAGCCCTTGTACCATGATGGTTCACTGTCTCTGGGCTGGGCAAGCCCAGAGGACACACTCTGGAGCACGGCAGGAACAAAGTTAACTCACCTCCCTCTGCAAAAAGGTCAGGCTTAGGAAAGGAACGTCCCTGCCACTTATTTCTACAAGTGATACGGAAAGAAGGTTGAAAATTCAACACTGAGATGCCATCTACTTGTTCAGGTAAAATGCATCTGTAAGACACAGGGTCCTCTTGGCCAGCTCTCCAGACTATCAGTGTCCAGCCCCTCAACACACCCAAGGATGTCTCAAGGGTACAAAGGAAACAAGTACATCCCATCAGTAGATCTAGGACCTAACAGCAGCCTTTCTTCTCCACTGTTACTGTTCAGTTATTAAACATGTGTGAGTACAATATTTAAGTTATCCTGGTCATTCTTTTTAAAAATTGTATTAAAATGCACATAGCTTATGAGGTACCATCAGTGATGTTGAGTACATTCACAGAACAATGCCACCATAACCACTATCTATTCCAGGACACTTTTATTACTCCAAAAGGAAACCTGGTCCCTTGGGTCACTTTTGCAATGTTACTCACAACAGGGAAGCAAAACAGAAAAGGTGCAGTTAACTATCTTTTTTTCCTCCTCAAATGTTTCATCAATCAAGCAACAATGTCATCTGAGAAGAGGCTCATTCCCAAGGGATTCAGTTGTGCAAACAAGTCCAGGAACTAACACCCTATGCATTTTTAAAAATTCTGCTCGGTTATAACACCTGTTTCAAAGGTGGTGCTGCAAGTTCAAAGCCCTAGACTGAAGTGAACCAAGAGCAGCTTGGCCATCATACCACTGCAAGGAGCAGTATTACGGAATAAGTAACAGCAGTAATAAAGAAGCAAAGGAAACCCAACTTGATCATGAATCCTTTGGCATTTCCTCCCTTTTCACTGCCCCTTGGCTCTGAGCTTGCCAGAGGCCCCATAGGTTTAGAAGTCTACAGCCAGGCTCCACTGAGAAAAGGACCAAGTGGAGTTGAGGGGTGTCAGTGTGCTAAGACCGCAGCCAAAAGCTACACCACTGGGGCCAGGCCTTCCCCTGGCCCCCTCCCCTCCTCGCTGGCCAGCCTAGTTCTGCCTGGGGACAGGATGCATAAGGCAGCAGCCCATCTAGTCTGGCAGGCAGAGGCACTCAAATCTGCTCCAGAGACTTTAAATACCGTCACCTTGCATTTAACCCCTGCATGACTGCCTCATTCCTCTGTGGAACAAAAGGGACTCCTTCTCCAACGGTGGGTACATGACCTCAGGCACTACAGAAGAGGTCAGCAAACAGCCTGAGCTGCTGTCCAGGACTGGTTTACAACACAGTGTGGTTGTGCACCACATGAGCCCGCCCCAGCCCAAGGTCGTTATGTTCAACGACCTCTGTTTATCATAGCAGGACAGATAGGGGCATGAGGAAGAAGTTCTGTTCCTACCCATTTGATTCCCCCAAACTTCATGTTCCTTGTCACTTGGAGGAAAGGCCAGCTGGGCTGCAATCTCAGTCTGTCCTGTGCTTCCCATTCCCACCCCCACCCCATGGCACCTCAGTAAAACCAGAAGCTACTTGTTCCCAGGCAGGGGGAGGAGACACTGAAAACACAATAGGCACCCAGCCCCGATTCCTAGTTGCTATCACAATTCCAAACCAGACAATAAATAATTGTTCACATGCCATTGTATAACTTTTCTTAAAACAGATGGAGCAATCATTCCTAAGCTACTTGGTTTGAGCCCAAGTCGGCCATGGACTAAACCAGGGTGGCATTTTCAGGTTATATGGAAGGTTCTTCTCTCTGAGGCTAAGACAAGATGCCAGCAAGGATCAAAGAGCAGGAGAGACAGATGCTGACTTATGGATGTTCCCACTTCCACACTTGGGCACCAAAAGCCAACCACGGATCTTAAGCCCTTAACAAAGGAAGTGGCCTCCCGTAAGTTGGAAGGACGTTGTCTCTCCAAGTAAGCATGGCCGTAAAGACACATGAAGTTCCCCCCCATCTTTCCCCCACAATCCCTAGACCATAGTTGAGTCTCCAATGCCCTCCTGAAATCCATGAGGACACCTCTTTTGTCCTTCCAATCTTGCTCTGTCTGACTGGGGAGGTCCACTGGGCTGAGACCCAGACAGTGCCACCCAGACACATTTACATCTCAAGAAGGCAGCTGGAGGATGAGTCTGCAGCTGAGTAATCTAGAGCAAGTGAGATGCTTCTCCCCACACAAACCAGGACAGCAGACAGGCGCAGAGCAAGCCCCCCAGAAACTCCAGATGGAGGCTGCAAAGATGACAGCTTTGAACACATGCTTTCCATTACTAGCGATGCAAAGAAAGCTCTGGGAGCAAATCCTTTCCTTTTCCCCCACTGAGCTGAACCTAGAAGCTTTCCAGTTACGTCAGACCTTGCCAAGGTGGATCCTCCTGAGCCCTGACACTTTCATGTCCCAACAACAAGTGCCTGATCTGAAGTTGCATGCCATTCAAAAGATGCCAATGCCCAGAGAGCTGAACTCAGGCTGCCAAATCACAGTTTAGAATCAATCCACAAATACCATCCCTACCACATCCTCATGAAAAGGCTACCCTGACATCAACAGATCTCCTGGGACAGGAACCCCAGCCTATCCCAGAGCCTGCCTGTAGGCATCTGTGTGCTCGAGTGTCTGAACACGGGACTGCCTGTCTACGGCGCGTGCGCACGCACATACACGCATACACGCATGCTTGCACAGAGCAATCCATCTGCCCGAGAGAGCCGGCTGACAGAAATGAAAGTACAATCCCTTGGAACCAAGTCACTGCCTTCTAAAAATGTCCCGTTTTCCCAGACGGAGGAAACTTGCAGAGGTGGGGTGTGTTTCACTACAAGTCCCAAAGGACCAGGCCTCCTGCACCCCCCTTCAACTAAGTGGTAGGGCTGGAATTCCAGCCAGCAGCCCTGTGTGCAGAGCTCCTACCCACCCACTCCCCTTCCTCCAGGGCTGGCCGTCTGCAAGGGCGCAGGAAAGGGAAGGGCCAGCCTTGGAGTTACCCCTGAGTTTCAGGAGGAGCTAGGCCTCTGAGCACACCCTACCCCCACCTCTGAGGCACCACATTTTCACATTCTGCTGTTTTTTCTTTCCCTTCTTCCCTTGCCAAGAGAATCAAGCCCTGGCTCCCGCTGCCGACCTTCCTCCCACCCTAAACTGAGCCCCATTCATTAAGCCCGGTCTCAGCCAGGGCAGGACAGGAAGGAAAACAGCACACAGGCCCTGTGAAAGAGACTCAGAGAGGTTATTTCAAGGGAGGGGAAAGAGAAATCCCTTGCGGGTGTTTTCACTGCTGCCCACCTAGATGTCCTGCTCCCTGAGAAGGCCCAGCTACCTCCTCACCCCTACATCTGCTATGCTAACCCCTTCCCCTGCAGGGTCCTGCCACTGCACCGTCATTGCCTCATCCTCTGCAAAGATGAGGCCCAGGACAACCGCACCCCCCCACCCCTGAACCACCAATTTCTTGAAAAAGAGGTCTTAGCTTTCGGTACTTATAAAACCCTCTACCTCTAGTTAGCCATAAAAATCACCTTTTGCAGGGGATTCCACTCCAAAGGGTTTTCTCTGTGCTCTTCAACTCTCTGCTGGACACCCCCAAACCGCTGGCACCAACCCAAGAAGCAGTTTCTACAACCTCCCCCCGCGGCACATTATTAATACATGGCTCCAACTACACACGGAAAGAAGAAAGAGCTCCAACTTTGAAGCCTTGGGAATTAGTAAATCAAGAGCTAAAATTCAAAACAAATGCTCTTTCATGTGGAAGCCCCCTCTTTTTTTCCTGCTTTTTGCAGTTCTGTTAAACCACACCACCCCTTCAGAGACACACCACTACTCCTTAGGAACTCCTCATTAATCTAAGTGGCTGCAATTACCATAGGGGCTTGCGGGGAGTCAATAATGCTTGTTTTACCCCCCCCCCCGCGCGCACACCTTCTTTGTGTGTGGACTAGAAGAGCTTTGGGGAACATAAAGCCCACCCATCACAAAACGCTGCCCAGGTCTCACTGCGCGGCCACTGGAGCAGAGTAAGGAGGCGCTCAGGCAGTGGCTCAGGCTGGTGGCTCAGCCAGGTGTCGTCATTTCCTCCAGCGAAGGAGACAGACAAGATGTTATCAATAAGACAAACCTTCCGAAAAGCCCCTTTCAAAAGCTACCACTTCCCTTGCTTATTTCATGTGGTTTGGAGGGGCTAGGACTCCTCCCTGCACACCCAGGGTTTAAAAAATAAAACCATCTAACAACATCCTGAGTGTGTTGTTATTTTGTTGAGGCTCTTTCTTCTTCTTGTCCTCCTTTTTTCCAAGAACTCTCAACTCCTGCGGCCTTCGAAAGCAGGAAAGATGCCATCCACAAGCTGTGGCTGTGCTCGCTCCCTCCCGTCTCAATGCCAGCCACCCCGCAGCCCACTCCCCTCTCTGGGGTCCCTCTTCTCCTGGCCAGTTCTCATTAGAAGCTTTGCATAAACAATACCCTCTGTCTCAGATAACACAGTATATTGCACGGAAACCAAAACAAACAAGGGTCTCCCTACAGACATTCTCAGCAAGTCAGTTCCTGGAGGGGGGGGTGCCTGAGGAGACTGGGATGAAACACTCCTGAATCACACACAGCACCAATGCTCGACCCATTGGTCAAGGAGTCACCCCACAAATGAGGGTGCACGACAGTTTTATTGCTTCCATCCAAGCTGCTACACCATGACATTACTTACACCAATGGCCCATGGGGGGAAAAAAAAAGCCTGATACCCCAGAACTCTGGAAAATTTCTTTCTGTTTTTCCCCCCAGGTCACTTTCCCTCTTGCTTCAGCTAGTTCTTAGAAAATTTAATGATGGGAAAAGCAGGAAGAAATATGATGTCTTTAGAAAAGAATACAATGCCTTCCAGTTACACTGCCAGGGAGTTCCTTGTGAACTGCAAGGAAACCTGCCTTGCTGGAAGCAGCTATAGCACCTACTGTCTGCAAAGCTCCCTGGCCTGGCACAGCCATCCCCAGACATGTGCTGGAGAATCGTGAACAAAGCTGGAAAGGTAATCAGGACTTGGAGGGAAGGTTCAAGACCCACTCTGAGCTCTATTCTGCCCTTGGGCAGGTCACCCCTTCAAGGTACCCCATGCACAACAGGCAAGAGCAAACAAAAAAAAAAAAAAGGAAAGAAAGAAAAGAACTTAAATATATGACACCAAAGTCACCAGGTAGAAGTCCCTTGAGCCAGAAACTGCTTAAAACCATGAAAACATGTCTTGCTCAAATCCACCCTCCAGCTGGCTCCAGTTTCCCTACTCGTGGAATGAGCCTAGAGTTCTGATGCCCAAAGTACCACAGGATGATGAGCAGAAAAAGGGCACCAGAGTCACTCAAAGCATCCAGTTTAAGGCGCATAAAAATGAGAATGAATCACGGAGCAGCCTTCAGTCTATGGCAACTTCTAAAAACCTTTGATACCGCCAGGAAATAAGAGAAAGTATCTTACCTGAAAGCCCCCCAGGGGCCAGATAATTCGTTCCCCCTGTTTCAGCGGAGGAAGGCACAGCATCTGGACAGTCTGCTGTGGATTCAAAAAGGGAGAGAAATAAACAAATACACAAACAAAAAACACCGAGACTCATCTTTACGCACATTCTAAACAGCATGAAAGAGAGACCACACATTCCAAGAGGCTGACTTGTGGCCACAATGCTGATTATTAATGGTCTGCTCGGCTTCACTGCCCATCCTAAGACAGACCACAGCACCTTGTCACCCGTCTGGGCTCCAGGCAGCTGGTTAATCATTAGTCAAGTCAGGCTCAATCACAGACTGGCTGGAATTTCTCTTGTATTATAAGTCCCCATTGAGGAGACCAGGTGGTTCCCAAGGTCAAAGGAGGTTTGGGGTGTACTTTGCTTAACCCTGGTTCTTTTATCTTTCTCCTACCTAGGGCAAAAATCCTCCTGGCTCTCTGCTATATATCCCTAGAGGAAGGATTTATTCTGATCTTTTTCCCCTCCATGGGGAGTAGGGTTTAAACTCAGATTCTTTATACTGAGTCATCTCCAGGTCCCCCCACCTCCTTTTTTTGAGACAGTCTCACTATGTAGCTCCAGGTGGCCTTGAACTCTTAGGTAGTCCAGTCTGGCCTTGAACTCACAGTGCTCCCCTCCTGCCTCAGCCTCGTGAGAGCTGGGATAACAGGCTTGCACTACCACACCTGGCTTCCCATGCCTTTTAGACTAAAATTTGTTTTGTTCTGCGACAAGTCTAGGGGTGGTGATATAGCTCAATGGCATAAGTGCCTGCCTGGCAAGAGCTAGGTCCTGAATTCGATCCCAGGCACACCTCCCCAAAAAATTATATATATGGCAAGATGTACTTCTACCAAACTGTTTGAGACAAAGTCTAACCAAATCACTAAATTGCCCAGGCTAGGCTTGAATTTGTGATCCTCCTACCTCTACTCTGCCTCTCAAAGTGCTAGGATTAAAGGCTTGTACCACCACACTCAGTTCATCCTCATCTTCTAAAACAAACTTCCCAGTTCATGAGGACTTTTCCTTTTCAATTGAGGTACAATTTAAATATAGCAAACACACCAGGTTTCCAGTTTGAGGCCAACTTGGGCTGCACTGCAAGATCCCGTTTCAAAAAAATCAAAATATAGCAAACTATATAACTTTCAAGAGGTGTCTGAATTTTACTCATATATGCACCTGAGTAAGCACCACCAGATCAAGCTACATACAACCTTAGGGGGCTGGGAGAGGCTCTGCTTTCAGACTGGTCCACACTCCTCTATCACTGGAAATCTTCCCAGTCTGCAAGGCTGCCTACAAAATGTATTTGGCACTCAGTCTGCTGTCTTCACTGATTTTTTTTACTGTCAGTTTCTGTCTGTCTTGACTAGCTTTCTCCTGGACATCTCAGACACTCTCAGGTGTTCAGCATAGAGACCTCCATGTTAATGAGGATAAATGAACTCCACAACCACCTTCTAAGCAATTAAAAGAAATAACACCACAGCTAATTAGTCCCAACACAAATACACAAGACCCTGTAAGTCGCTCACACATCACTGCCAATGCTAAACTTCCTGAAGTCCAGGTAGAAAGCCTGACACCAGGTCAGTTCCTGCAGACTCCAGTCCCCCACCCCCTTAGGTGACCAGACCACCAGCTTCATGTCCCTTGGTGCACAACACCAGTTTCCAACTAAAGCTCCTTGGCAACATAGGCAAATAGGAAGCCAAACCAAAGAGCAGCCCAGAAGCCAGAGCCCTTGACTGGTAGCTGCCGCCTCCAGTACCTGACAAAGGGACAGAAGCCAACCAAGTCTAAACTGCACATAGCCCCCAGCTGTTTCTGGGATTCTGTCTGCCTCCTCTAATCCTTACTCCCTCTCCTGTTTTCTCTGATAGTCCTAACAATAACTTGAGAAGAACTCCTCTGGACTGGGGAAGCAGCTCAGTGATAAGACACTCTTGCCTAGCATGCTCCAGGCTCTGGGTCCAATCCCCCAGCACTCCAAAAAAAAACAACCAAAAGAATTCTTTAAACAAGGAAGGGGTAGGCAGGAGTGGTGGCTGATAGCAGGATAGAGAAGACAGTGTGTGTAATCTCATTTCATCAGGGAAAAGTATAATTCCTAACAGGAATATACAGCTTTACAGGATACACTTAATCAAATAGAAAACAATAGAAGCCAGGAAACGGAGTTACTTGTTAAACAGTGTATGCCCCGCACTTTCTAAACTACTCTGATGGCCTTCACCATTTTCTAGATAGGCTTCTTGTCCCCCTCCCTCTACACACTCACCAAATGGAAGACACCCCCACATTAAACACAAGGACTTACCCACAGCCACGCCCCCAGCTCTGGCTGGCTGGATGCCAGGGCAAGGTGTGTTTCAAAAAAAAAAAAAAAAAGACTGGCCTTTCCAGGCAGAACTGAGACCACAGGCAGGGTGTCAGCCTACTTCACATCAAAGGTAAGCCAGCTCTGTGCTGGCAACCGCAAGCGTTTTTATGAAATGGTGCTCTGCCCTTCTACAGTGCCTTTGATCTCAGAAGGGATTTACAAACGTTAATTAGACCTCCCTACCACCCCTGTGAGGTAGCAAAGCATACCTGTTTCACATGCACCCAGGTAAACTGAGGCACCCTGTTCAAGTGGCCACCCAGTGAGGTGAGCTATCCCCAAGAGTCCACCTCCTACCTATCCCATGCTCTCTCCAGGCAAGCCGTGGGAGGTGGCCAGGCTTTGAGAATGTTCAGCATCCTGACTGGTCTCAAGCTATTGCCTGACTCAGGCCACCAAAACCTTCCCCACAAATATAAAAAAAATTTTGAAAAACAACTCTACAAAGACGGATCTAAAAGCAGGGTCTCACCTCTGCCTCGCTCTCTGCTTCCTGCTCCCAAGCCCAGGCTGGCAGACAGTGGCACTAGGCCATTCCTGGTTTTCCTCCTCTACTACTATTACCAAGTACCCTAGAAGGGGCAAGGTCCTATGGGAGAGATTCATTCACTTCTCCCAGCTGTTCTAACACAGGTTTGTTCCTACAGCCTTTGAAAACCCAAACCAAGGAAACCACCAAAGATTGAACTGATGAGGGAGTCTCACCAAATTGCTCTCACCCAGAGAGCCAGGGCAGGTTTATCAACCTTGTTTGGAGCTTCCTAAGCACTGATGGTGGTCAGGAGTCCACCTACCCACCACCACTACCAATATACCCCACAACTTTGCCCACATGGTTCAACCAACCCAGAACTCAAAGGAACCCCAGTCACAGAAGAACACCGCACTGTGTTGGAATCCTCTAGTTTTTTGGCAGGCACTTCATTCCACCTGTGAATCAACCAATGATGAATGAACCAACAAATGAATGAACCAATAACCCAATAAATGAATGGATCATCCAATAGAACTCTTTCATCACTCGGGCTTTTAAAAAGAAACCTGGGGCCAGGAATTTAGCTCAGTGGTTCAAGTGCTTTCCTGGTAAGTGCAAGGCTGTGAGTTCAATCCCTGGTACAAAAAAAAAAAAAAAAAAAAAAGAAAAGAAAAGAAAAAGAGAAAGAGAAAGAGAAAAGAAAAGCAAGCAAGCAAGCTGGGAAAGTTAAAAGAGGCCTAAGTTAAAAGTCAAAAACAAGGCCAGATATTAGGTCAAGATGTCTACTAGGCTATGCAGGCACAATCCAATGGACCCTGGGCATCTGGGTTCCCAGGTCCAAGGACACTCAGCACCCATCGCCAGCCCAAGTATTTTTCAGACCTTTCAGATAAGGTGATACAGCAAACACAGGAAGCAGAATTCAGTTATTTACCCAGAACTCCCATGCCATAAACTGAGATCTAATACCCAGTAGCAAATTCTTATTCTTCTGGGATGGAGAGGGCAAGAGTATCTTCTTTATTTCCAAGAAGCCACAAGTCATAGCCTCCTTGCCCTGAGGTTCAGGCACACCTAACACTACTTTGCAGAGGATGCTGCTAGGGTACTTCACAATGCCAGCTACACAAAAACCAGGGCCTCATAGAGGCTGCAGTGGGGTAGCTTAAACCTTGGCAAGTCAGAACACCCCCCAGCTTTAGCCAGCCAGCACCCTACCTAACTCCCATGGTCCCTTCCCAAACTAAAGACTTTGGTGAATGGATTCCCTTAACTGTGAAACTTATTAAGATTTTTAACAGTTGCCCACTGTAAAACCTGCTGCCTGTTTCACCTAGTAACCCAAGACCAAAAATTCAACCTGAGGCTTAGCAATTTAATAATGTAAATTCCCAGGCCCCAAACAATACTCTCCCCTAAGCCCTAGGTGGGGATAAAAAACCTGAAGCAGCACCACTCCCCTCTAAACCGCAACATCCCAGCCACAGCTGCCAGCAAAACCAGCCTCAAACCTGACCCTGTGTCCCGCGGGCCCCAGACCTGGCTGCCTTGCCTTGCCTTGCCTTGCCTTGGGACCATTCCTCTCCTGGGGGCTTCAACTGTTACCGTCTTCACCTTCTTACACAACAGTGAATTTTCTGTTGTTATTTTACCTTTTTTTGTCTTGTTTAAAACAAAACCTTTTGGGTGAGTAACCAGCTGTTTGAATTTCCTATTGGCAGGTTAATCACTTCCTATTGGCTGGTTTGAAGAACATTTCTTCCTCCCACCCCCTGAGAAATGGCACATTCCTGTCTTTGTGGCTTCTCTGTTTATACACATTTTGCTACCTAATGTCAACACTTGCTAATGAATAAATATATCACTCCACTCACTGAAAATGAGGTCCCAGCCTGGCAGAATAACTGCTTAAATTCTGCGAACAGATTTATCCCAGTATCTTTGCAATAAATCCAAGTAAACAAGGCTCTTCTTTTCTATGGTTTTTGAGTGATCCAGGCAAACATTTACCCCCATACTCTACCCCTGGGCCACAGAGACTGCTGTCCCTTTTAAAGAAAACCTCCAAAGTTGAAGAACATGAAGCAGTTCTCCCCTTGGAGAACTAACCTCACAAAAGAATTTTTGAATTCTCTATGCCAAAAACTCCAGCAAGTCAACATTCTTTAGGAATACAGAGCTTGGTAATGCCAGTTAACTTTTGTTACAAACTCAGAGAGCTGGCTATCTCATTAATGACCATTTATCTGTTGTTTTGTAAATCGAAAGCAAAATATCACATGCTTTGCAGGGCACTTATTAGACAGGCACCAGGCAAGCAGGAACGCCTTCCTAACTAAGAGCTGGAGTCCCGGGAGGGCTGGCTGCAGAGCATGGGCTTCGGTTACACATTCATTAAAGTATTTAATTTATGACAACGCCCCAGCAAAACTTTTAATTAGTGGGGAGAAAGGCCCAACAGCCAAAACTCATGAGGCGGAAGGACTTGTAGAATTCCAGGAGCTAAATGGTGCCCAACCCTTCACTTTTCCTTCTCCCAGAAGCTTGGCAAAATACAAATGTCACAAGCGTTACATTTATTCAGGCACCAGCATACAGGCAGAAACACTGAAATTACAATCGGTACTTTTACCAAACGAACTCCCACTGTAAGAAGGGGCTCCAGGAAACTGGGATTGTCCCTCCTGTCATCCCCAATCTGTTTTGCTGACCCTGCCCCCTGGCACTGTCAGCTCCAAAGGATGGGCCTCTCTGTGCTGCCAGCCAGAAGTTGAATGCAGACAACCACAACCAGGCTGGTGCCAGTCTTAAATGGGCTTCTGCCTTGGCCCCATGCCATCCCGTGACAAAGCAACAGGCAGGCAGAGCTATGCTAAAAACTTTTATGGTCCCTACCAAGAATTCTGAGAAAACCCCAGGAGGGGACTGAATCACTGGTGACTGGGAGAGGGGGAACCTACTTCCCTCTTACTTGCTGCCAAAGCTTAAACATGCTAGTGTCTTATTCCAAACCAAAACTCCCTCTTGCTCCTTCGGAAACTGTCTTCCCTTCCATCTCATCACCCTTTCCATTCTGCCCACTGATTCTCCTGGCACTTTCAAAATCTCCAAATTTTCTCAACAACCTGCCCTATTTGGCGCAAGACACTTTTGCATGGATTACAGCCTCCATGTGTTAAAGCTAAGTTTGGTGACAGCACAAATACATAAAAAGGAACAAAATGAAAAAAATTTTTAAAAGGAACAAAAGGAAAGGATTATCTGGGAAATGTCTTGGGCAGGGGGTGGGGGGACGCAGCCACAACAAAAATTTACCAAACTTCCAAGAGAGGAAACTTGAGCTAGCCTAGCACTTCCCTTGGGTGCCACACAGATATAACGACAGGGGTTCTAGAGGCTCTAGTTCTAAAGTGAAGATAGGAAAGGTATTTTGAAAGTCAGCTACTCACCAGTTGGTTTGAGAAAATCCATCGGGTATCTGGAGTAAGGAGGAGGGGGAGACTCTGGAATTAAAAAGTAAGAGAGTATAAGGGCCCAGCCATGAGAAACAGAGATAGAAACTTATGATAACAGAGGCATTCTTTTAGCCCAACTGTTTGTCTTAGCTGTGGGGGTTGGAGGCAGGGCCGCGAGGCGGTGATTGCCTTGATATTTAGCTGTCAGATAAACAAAAGAGGCCGCCTGGCGCCAGCCTCGGCGCTGAGCTCCTCTGCGTCTGCGGCCGTCGCCCCAGCGCTCGGCTGGCCCGGCTGGAAATCACCGGCTCGGCCGCGGCCGCGCACTTCACAGTTCACGGAGCTGGGGGTACCGGGCCCCCTTCCCGTCCTGAACTCCAGACCCCGCTGCCCCGCCCTCCCCCGAGCCTGTCCGCCCCCAGCTGCTCCGCGGGGCACCTGAGGCTCCCCTTTCCCAGCCCACCTAGGAGATGCGCCCCTAGTGTACCAGTGAACTTGGGGGAATCTCTGGGGCCCGGAGTGCAATACAACCATACACGCGGGGCATTAAAGACACGGGGAAAGAAGAATCTAGGATAAAAGCATTGGCTCTGGGGTTCCAGCCCTGAAACCCAGGCCCTGCACAGTTAAGGGGCTGCAACGTCACTGAGTCTCCCTCCACCTTCCTAAATAGAAGTAGTTACATGCTTTTCTGTACGAAAGAGGTAAAAAGGAAAGGCACCCAACTTCTGACTCCTTTTCACCTCGGGGCTGGCAGAGATGAAAGTAAGTACCCAGTTTGGTCTCCCATCCTAATCCTCTACCCCTGAAACTCCAAAGCTGTGGGGCCAGAGTAGTATCTGGGCCACTTGTGCCCGACGTGAATCTCCTTATTTACTAAAGGCGTGGACTTTCCAACATTTATAGCTCGCTTTTCCCAGCCTTCCTTGGCGGGCTTGGACCGAATCCAACTCGGCCACACACCTCACCGCCTTTCCGGGTGCGGGGGAGGCGTGACCCCCCACTTCTCTCAACATCCCCTTGGTGATCCGGAAATAGGTTGAGTCTAATTTTTAGCTGCATATCCGTACAATATGTGCAACAGCAGTGCCAGGGACACCCTCGGGGCGACAAAAGAAGAAACCCTTGAAGGGAACCCCCAAGGAATGCCCTTCGAGTTTCCCCGGTCCCTTCTCTGCCTTAGTCCCCACGTCTCCTCCAGCAGGGGGATGTACTCCCCCCACGGGGAGGTGGTTGCACGCCCACAAACACAGCCCGAGGATACTTTTCTTCCACCTCTAGCGCGCCGGCAGTGGGGGTAGACAAGGGACAACTTACCTAGTTCGCAGAGTCGGCTAAGATGATGGGGGTTGCAGCACACCAGCTCGGGGTTGATCTTCCCGTAAGATTCACAGCAACACAGCCTCTTGACTTCCGAGGAATGCCTGAGATCCGGCCACCTGAACACTTTGCACAGCAGGAGGGGGAGCGAGTAAGACGAGGCCGGCTGCGCTGGTTGCGCGCTGGCGGGCGCCCCGGGGCCCAGCCTGCAGTCCAGGCGGCCAGGCAGCAGGAGGCACGCGGTGCGCGTACCGCCGCGGGACTCCACGGCCTGGAGCAGCAGCTCCAGCTGCCGCTCCTTCAGTTTCTTGAGCACCGAGTGCGTGAGTGTCTTCAGATCTGCCTCAGCGCCCCCGGCCGCGCCGGCGCCCGTGGCTTGGGGGTGGGGATGGTGACCTTTGGCACCGCGGACCGCCTTGCCCAGGCAGCAGCCAGCCCTGCCAGCACCGCCGCCACCGGCCCCATGCGCCCGGCCGTCCGTCGCCCCTTCTCCCCGCAGCTCGCCTCCTCCGCCTCCTCCCGCGCCCTCCTCCTCGTCCTCGCCGCCGGGCGCACGGCTCCTCCAGAGACGCCGGACGAGCGCAGATCGTTTGGTCCTGAACATGCGGGGCGAGGAGGCAAGGAGAAAAGTCGTTTGCCGGCTAAGGAGCGAACATGACCTCCGCACACCATGAAGAAGTCGGGCGCCGAGTTGGGGCAGCAGGCGCAGGCGACAGCAGCAACAGCAGGGGCCCGGGCAGGAGCGGCGGCGGCCCGAGGGGCGCTCCGTGGCATGCGCCAGTCTCCCGGAGGCCGGGGCGCGCGCGGGGGCCCGGAGGCGCCCGCCGGGGTTCGGGGGCCTGCGCTCTGGCTGCCCCACCCCGCGCGGCCCGCGCCCTGCGCGGCTCTCGGGCCCCGGCGCGCCCCGGAGGAACGCGGCAGCGGCTTCCCTGGGGGCGGCCGAGCCTGCCCCCGCCGGCGCCTCTCCAAAAAGAGGCCCCCCCGCAGTGGCTCCCGAGTGTGGGGCTCGCCAGCCTCGGCTTCCTACATGCAAGACCCGCGGGGGCAAAAAACGAAAGACGTTCGGCTGGGCTGCTGGAGGGGCGAAGAAGCCTCTTTCCCCCTTGCTAAGCAACTTAATTTGGGGGTGGGGAGAAACTGGCAATTAAAGGGAAGAGAAAAAAAGGCAGGCACGCGATTTATTTTTTTTTTTCGTCTATATCCTTAGTAACCGGATCTCTTCGAATTCCGTGCACACGAAGACTCGGGGGAGGGGGCCGGGTGGACTTCACCCCGCATGAGACGTCTGGCGAAAATAAGGAGGCTCTCTCAAAACCTAAAAACCAAATAGGCAAAGCCTCAAAAGAAAAAACACCACCTCCTCGTACCTCTGGAGGTCTGGGGGCGTCCGGCTGGAGCCCGGGTTTAAAAAAAGAAAATGTTTACAAAGTAGAACAAGATGTTTGAGGGGCAGAAAAACGTATCCACGAGTTACATCCCCCTTTTTTCCCCTTGCAGCGCCCCACTGATCTTCCTCTCCTTTTCTTCTACCCCCCCAAAAAAAATCGTATATTTTTTTAATCCACAGAAAGCTTTGGGTAGGCTGCTTCAATCCTGCGCATCTGGTGTACTAGGAGTCTCTGGTCTTTCCTCCTGCGCTCACAGGGGCTCCGGTCCTCCGCGGGGACTTCCTCGACGCTGGCGGGGGTGCAGGGGCAGAAGATGCTGCGGCGGCGTCTGCGCCCCTCAGGGCTGACAGCGCGGGGGAGGGCGGCGCGGCGGCGGCGGGCCCCCGGTGGGTCGCGCGCTCTCGCCCTCCAGGGCACAAGCCGCTGGCCAGTGCGGGGGGCCTCTGGTGCCCCCTCCCCTGACCGCAGCCAACCGCTGGGGCTCCCCGCGTGAGCTGCTTGCCCCGACCCGGCTGCAGCGGCGGGAGGCCCGAGTGTCCTCTCACCGCCTCCTCCTATGAGACTCTCCTCGTCGCGACCAGGAGCCTCCTTGTCCCCCGTTTTCCCTCTCCCGGCGTTCGGGTTCTTCTGCCGCCGCCGGGGGCTCGCCGCGCCGCACTCAGGAGC